>JAOWBB010006701.1:0-19721 GCA_028565995.1 Ricinus marginatus
TCTTGAAAAAAAAACAACAAAACATTTTGTGCCCCTTCGAGATATCGGCTCATTGCAACACCTTTTCTGAGACAGTCTTCATGGGAACTGACGAAAATCCCACGTTAAATATCGGACCTGATCCCCCATCAAATATGTAAGAAGTTCAAAAGTTTCTTGATTCACTCCCAAGATGCCGAAAATCCCTTTATATCCCAAAAAAAAGCCAGGAATTATTCGCCCAAATCCTAGGTCTCTGCAACCGTTAACTTTTTAAAAATTTTGTAATGCGAGCGGGAAATGTGTGGTCTTTGTTTGGAAATTCAAATGAATTTGTCTGAACTCCGCCAAGAAAACGAAACTAATTACTCAAAGTTAAATTTTTCTTATTATATCTATAGAAGTAAATGTTTTGGATCACATTTGGATATATTGGCTCGCGGAGGAGCTTAGGATTCGAGAGTCGAGAGAAAGATTTTACATAGTCTTCGCAGTTTTTGCTTGGAAAAAAACTAAAAATCTTTCGGGCTTGAAAATTTAGAGTTTCCCCCGACTTTCCATTTTTTTTACCATGCAGAGTGGAAAAGAAGTTTAAAGCTCACAAGCGAATAATAACATGGCAAAGGTACCTCGGGTCTTTTTTTACGAGATAAATAAAAAAGGGAAACTACAACGTGATCCTAAGTTGTTTGTTGAATAGCTGGCGAAACACAACAAAAGCAGAAAAAAGAATTCGTTTTGCTGATGAAAAGAGAACATTTTTTCTTTTTTTTTTATTGTGCTCTAGCGGACATCTTGCAGTATGAGCGCTCGAGCAATATGAGCTCACATGAGTGAGAAAGGAAGGAAAAAAAGACGTTTCAAACAAAACAATTTCATAAAAACGAGTACTGAATTCTCCAATTCAGAGCTGATAACCCAAAATAGGGGAGAGAAAACCTTTCAAAGTGTTATTCTCCGCTTATAAATCGCTTTTAACAGAGATTTAAGATCACTCGATAAACAAAAACGAGGGAACGTTTCAACTGAAAATTTTCTCCTTGCTTTGAACAACTGTTGTAGCCCTGAGGAAGCTTTCTCGAATATAAAGCACGATATCATTATGTACAGATTGCATTATTATATAGCATATAAAATTAAAAGCCCCTTTTTTTCGAAGAGAAACTAACCTAAACAATGTTGCACGCGCCTCATTGGCTTGGCTTTATCTATTAAAGGCATTGGAATTTAGAGTCTGAGAAATTGCCAGCATTTATGGCGTTTGGGCAGGAAACATTTTCAAGGAGCGATAAGGAGCTGGAAAAAAGGAAATTCTGTAGAAAATCGACCAAAAAATTTAAAAACAAATTCTTACAAAATGGAAATGGCACAGAGGAAGGAATATTTCCGGTGAAGCTGAGGGATGGACATTTTTGAAATTTCATCATTTGGCAAATGCGTTTTTGAATGTAAAGGATTTTATAAATGCGTATCTCAGAAGGTAAAGTTTAAAAAGAAAACGACATTAAAATAAATTCATTTATAATTGAAAAAAAAAAAAGAGTATCTATATTGATAAACCTGAGAAAGTTCATGTGCCTAAAGGTGTCCATCTGCTCGCTTGCGAGCAGAAATCTTTGCAAGGCAAAAAAATAGTTGAAATCAAAGTTTGCTTTTATCCTCGCGTAGAGGATTATTCTTCCTTAAAATCAAAAGATACATTCAAACTTGTATGAAAGTATGGTTGATTAATATTAAACAAACGGATTTAATGGATTACCTGATAAATGTTAAGATCAAATTCGATGTTCTGATTCAGAAGCCGAGACTTAATTTCGAATCCGTTCTCGGTTTAATGAAAAGATTCTGAGGGATTGAGGTTAGATTAAAATTGAGTTTGTCTTCGCTAAAGGCAAAAATCCTCGGGAAAAAAGTTCGAGAAAGGCACCGAGGAAAGAAGAGGAAAAACGAACAAGGAGATTACTGCAGTGAATAGTGTAAAACAGAGTAACATTTTTTTCCCTTCTGCAGACGTTTTCTCATTGGTGTACCCCGAGGGGTTAATGGATTTTTTCTACGCGATAAAGATTGGGGGAAAAGATTCTCTGCAACAGCAGAAAATCGATCCAATGTTTTCCGCAGCATCGAAACCCTAATACGGTTTCGATTATTTTCCTTTTGCTGCCAGTCCGAGAGATCTTTCGTTAATTCTGCGATACATGCCAACGATGCAAAAATGGGTTTTTTTTTTACCTTGCACCGACCGGCAAGCAAGCGGGACAATACGTTCTAAACTATCTCGGTCGCTCAGGCTAGATTAGATCTGGTCGACGAATGCGTTCACGAGATATCGACTATCCATGTGGATCGGGAACAAAAAGGATTTTCGATTTCCCAAGCCTTTTGAAGCTTTATATAAAAGCTTTACTTTATATCGAAACCGAAACAGAAAAGAAAGAAGCGAAAACCCCGAAATATTTTCCCGATTATTCAATGTCGTATTACCAAGCATCTTTTCCCGAGATCTTTTAACATTAAACCGAGAAACTTGTTGCATAAATCCCTGAATAATTTTTAGAAAATGAAATTAATTTTTTACGAACTTCAAATATTTGGATAATCTTTAATTTAATGGAGATTGCCTGGATTTAAGTAAAGAAAAAGTTAAGGTGATGAATTACGCTCTTAAAGTACGTCTTTTCTCCCGAATGATCCAGACTATTAATAAAAGAAAAGAATTAAGTTCACCTTGTATACGAAAACGTTGGCTTAGGTGAAGGCACGAAAATTTTATGGGCTTTAATTAAATATTTAATCCTGTTTCTGATAAAGGAAAGTTGGGAATTACGGGAGAAGGAACAGGGAGATATTTCTCATTTCTCAATTGGAAATTCTAATCCTTTGGGAGTGCACCTCGGGGAAAATGGGAAAAGGATGTAATTTTTAGCGGATGAAAAAAGGAGCCGGGCCTGCGAGAAAGGGAGGAAAACCGATGCGAAATTTTCGAAACTGGAAAATTTGAAAAGGCAAAAAAAGAGAAAAATATGCATCGGTATAAAAGCGAGATGAAAAATGAGCGGGAACGGAAAATTGGGAAGTTGCTGCTGTCAACCTGACGGAGCTTAAAGATCCGTCTGGGGAAATACAGAAAATTTCATCATTGTTTCTTTTATCGATTGTCGATGAGAAATTCATTGTTTCTTTCGCATTGAAAAAAACAGACGAAGCCAATTCAATTTCCATCGTAATAACAAGTTTCCCCGGTCAGATTTTAGAAACGTGGTTATGATGGTTGCTTTTTCGTTAGGAAATTCGATTTGATCGAATTCCTCTGTTTGCCCGCAAACGCAATGGATCACTTTTCTCTCGGATGAAGAAAAGGAAAAAACATTCGTTATGATGTTCCTCTTATTTTAACAGTGTATGTACGAACATATGACATTACCTTCTTTTTCGTAAGTACTTCGAAATAAAGAGTTTAATTAAAGAAAAAAGCCTGAGGAAAATTTCAGGCTTGAGAAAGAAGCAATAGATGAAAAAGCTTGTACGTATATATATATGATCTATATTTCAATTTGCTGGCTTTTTTTGAGTTTACTGCTTTTTTAAAGTTAGGACAGAGAAAAAAAAATTACTAGTTATATCGAATGAAGCTTCTGACGTGAAACTTTTGAATAAAATTATGGAGTGCCAGAATCAGACAGCGCTCGGAAGTAACGAAAACTTAAATAAAATTTTTTATTTTTTCCTTTTAGTTATCATTTCAAATTCGAAAGCTTCCATATATTTGTCGCCCGTGTATCGACAATGGAAAGTTGCTGCACAATAAACATTAAAAACATATCAATCAGTTTAGTATATTAAAAGTCTTTTCCATTGCGGAGCCGCAGCAGTCGAATCAAATATTTACAAATGTAATTTATTTGCATATTTCCCTGTTTAAAGGAGACAAACATTATTGGAGACCGATGCCTTATCTCGGATCTTTCACGAAGTATAAGACGGATGCTGATGGTTTTCGTATAAACGAGACGACGGGATGTTAATTTTTCACTCATTACGGAGGTGATCCCCAAAAAATAGATTTGTCCACATTGTACAAAGGCAGATTAACATCCAAAGCACAAAAAGCATTCGGAATTTCATGCCGAAACATGTAATTTTCGATATTTCATCCGAATTTTCTATCGTGGCTCTTGATGAAAGGTAAATTAAACAATAATCATTGATGAAAAACGGTCTGTATCGCATTTTTTGCTCAAAAATGAGGGCAAAAGCAATCGTTTCCCGAATTCCAAATTGAAATTTTCCCCGCTTCACCAAATGTTCCACGACAGAAAAGGTTTCTTCCTGCGTCCGAAAAAGCCTGATTATCAAGCTGGCAGCAATGGGAAAATTTTCATTGTTCGCCTCCGCCCGAAAGCTCAAAAGAAAAGGCTTCGAACCGCAGAAATTGAATTCTTTCGCCACGTGGAAAATCGAAAACTAAGCAAAAGCCATTGCATGAAAGTATTCCTCGATGGGAAAATGTTTGCTTAAAGCGAATCCCCTTGATGAAAAATTTATTTATTTTAATAGCAGAAAAATATTTTCTTTCAATTTTTTTCCGTTTGTTTCTTTAATCGAGGGGATAGGGGAAAAAAAATAAGCCAGGGGAAACTGAAAATGTTAAAAACGCTTTTCCCGAGCAAGAGCCTTGCTTTTTTGCGTTCAGAAGAGCAAAAATAAAAACGAAAGAATCTCTTCAAAATTGGATTGAAACACTCAATCTTAATTTCTTTTTTCTTCACATTACTGACGTTTACTGTATTTTTTTCATGGAATGAGAAGATGAAAATAAAATGTCCGACGATAAAAAGCTGGAAGAAATATAAAATTTCCTAAGCCTGACACCAAAAGAGAGATTAATTATGCGAATTGTTAGCCTTTCAAAGAGAAAGGCGCTTCCTTCGCGAGTCCGAGTCATGGTTTTGTCCTGTTGTTTCGGCTGACGTCAAGATTGCAAGAAATAAGCAAAACGGAATCAAATACAATTTGCAAACGAATTTTTACAAAAGATCAAAGAGAACGTTTTCGAATACCGAAAACTTCGACTTTTCTGACTTTTCCCAAAGTGCTGATGTCGGCTTGTCACATATCTGGTAACATATCAGCAGCCTCCGGGAAATTGATAGAATAAAAACTTTAGTTCTTCGTTTCACGTTCTGCAAAATGTCGTGCACATCAGATTAAGTTAAACAGAAAATCCAGAAAGTCCCCTGCTCCGACAGGATTCAAAGCACAAAAGCATCAAGCGAACAGCTCCTGTTTCGGTTTACACAAAAAAAGAGCAAAAATTTTATTAAGCGAAAAGCATCGAAGCTCTTTTTACGTAGTCTGAAACATTAAATTTATTCCTCTCGGCTGAAATTGCAGTTGTCCGACTCAGACATTTTCCAACGTTAGCGATCCATTATTAACTTGAAATTTTACGCGAATCCGAAGTCTGGAAAAGCCGTACCGGCCAACCCGAATTTCAAACGTGTTTGTCGTGACTTATTTGGGGCACGTTTCCAGAGTCTTAAATTATTCGGGAAACCCATTAACCTTCGACTACACCGAAAACCCATTCATTATAACTACCTTTTCCCTTCGAAATGATTTATCCATTGGAAACATAAAAATGGGAATTCGGTTATGACGCGTAATGTGCAAATCCTCCCGAAAGAATAAATTCGGGTTTTCCGGAGATTTTTCCTTAAATTGACCGCGGGGTATTTCGATCTACCCTGCTCGCTACAACGGAAGTTTTTCCCAATCGTTTTCATTTCTTCTTTTGCACTTGCAACACCGAAATTTTTTCGCTACGTCCACGAAAGATTCGCGAAATTTTCCACGTTGATAAGGCGATTTTTCGCTATAATACATGCTTCGAGCACGATGGCCTATCTCTCGAAAATTGCTCGGCTTGCCCCATAACCCAAACGCAACAATCCCCTCGAGAATGGTTTATTTCATCAATTTTCAATTCTCTGTACTGGAAGTAATCGCAATTGTCATTAATGCAGCAAAGACTTATACAAGGTAAGTGTATAATTAACGAATAATTGCCTTAACACATTATGAAGACTGTTTCGGTTTTAACTAAAAGATACATGTTTATGAATAAAAATGAGAATATGGCTGCCTTATAATTTATCCGAATTTTTCATTTGAGATTTAATTTTAAAATTGCTACCTGGTGAGAAATGATTAGTATTTTCCGGGAAAAAGAGAGCAGATAAAACGTGAGGAGAGCAAATCAGATAAAATTCGTGCACACTTTGAAATAGTACACGCTCTCGTTTTATTTTATATTTAATTATAAGAATATTTATGAGTCATTTTCTCTTTTTCGAGCGTACCCGAAGAACACTAAAAGTCTCTAAATTTAGAACAGAAAACTTTAAATTGTACAAAATGTCGCGAGTTTCGGCGTGGCTGAGAGCTTTCTCAAAGACCCCGCGAAGGGAAATAAGTTACGAACTTCCTCGGATGAACCGGCAAAAGCTTCCTCTTACATCGGAAGTTGCAGACCATATCGCGAAATTACGAATCCGTTCGAAGAGAGAAAAAAGTTCTCCCTAACCTAACCAAGGATCCCAGGAACAATTATTATTCCCGAATTTGAGAGTCGGTTTCGCCGAAGGAACATGAAATAAAAGGAAATTGAAATTTCCATTTAAGCCCCTCGAAGAATTTATTAAATTTTGAAAAAAGACAGTTAAAAAGACGAAGGGTTGAAAATTCTGTTCTGCGGAGCAAAATGTCGTATATCATTCCGAGTGCATTAATGTTTTTGGGCTCGGGAGCAGGAAATTTCCAGATAAATTACCCGGGAAACTTGAAGCTTCGCCAGCAGAGGAAATCATTACCGCGACTCCAATTTCCTCGCACTCCGACAGCGATTTCTCCCTTTATTATACGAAGCAGGATACATCGTTAGTCAAAGTGTCGTTGTTTGCAAACAAGTAAAAAAATTTTCCCTTATTATAAACTGCATTTCCTTTTTTTCCTCTCCTGCGCAATATAATTTTAAAAAATCGCTTCACACCTAAGAAATTATTATTTATGAAGGGAGGTCTCTTACTTGAGACTTCTCTATAGATTAGAAATCATCTAGAGAAGAGATCATCTTCTTAGGTAGATTCTATTATTTACAATAGAAATCTTTTCTCTCAGAGAGTTCTCCTTTCTTACAAGGAGAGATCTCCCTAAAACGCTATCTCTATAAAGAGAAATCGTATTATTATGATTGTCTCTTAGATAGTCTTTTCAAAGACCTCGGTATATATATATACATAAATGTAAAGGTTTCTTGATCCAAAAGGTTAATTTAATTACATGATTCAATTACGTGATACTTTTAGATATTTTAAGAAGCAGCTTCTCTTTCCAAGCCGAAAATATCCGCGGGAAAAGATCCTGTTAAAATTTCGTTTCCTATCTGGGGAAAGATTCTGATTGAAACTTCAAGAAAAAAAATCGCAAGGGATAATATCTGCTCAAATTGGTTTCATGTTAACTATGTTACCGAGCAAAATTTGATTTTGATATGAAACGGAAATGGCTCAAAATGGGGAAGAAAAATTTAATCCCCGTATTTTGAACATTAATATAAGACGTGGAAGTGCGTTTTCTCGTCTTTCATCCCTCTTGTTCATGGCGAAAACATTTTATAGTTTTTGAGCCTCGATATCGAAAGTTATGGCCACGGAGACTTAACAGTCGAAGGCTCATTAACCTAATATTCGATTCTCGAGGTACATGCCTCACACCCTCTTTGGATGGGGATACACAGAATACATTTCCTCAGAGAGCAACAGCAAAGTAAAGTACATACTCCCTTCCCAGTATCAAGAGTCAACATGTCGACCTTCGAAAAGCAAGTTCTTTGTTTTACATTTACGCTGAAATAATGGCACAGAAAGAAAATGAAAAAAGCCCATGTATATTCCATTTGTAAGTAAATATTTGATGTACGTCGTGCATTTGTAAGAGGAAAGGCCTTTTTGGGAGGTAGATACGAGTTGCGTTGCCGAAGCTAGTTTAATAAGTAAAGAGTCTTTATTTGCTTTGAAAATGGTGCTAACACAACAACGGAAGGTCGAAAGGAACAATGAGCGACGTCGAAAAGGAGGCAATCGTTTTAAAAGTCAAAATTCTAAAAGAGTCCGTCGATGGGGAAATAGGCGTAAGACAATATCGATAACATTTTCGCCGTGGAAAGGACAGAAACCAGTAACGTACTCATCTAGTAGAATATTTTTCTCACAGACATTGTTCGAATCTTAGATACCTTTCCTAAATTTAATTCGCTTCTAACGCTCTTTTTTCTCCAAAGAAAAAAAATCTTTGTCTAAAACTGCGAGTCAGAGACAAGCCGGAAGGCACATTAACGATTGGGATTCCTTCAAGACCTTATCCAGGGCGAGGTAAAAGAGCTTCCCGACATCAATATTGCCTCGACGGCGACCATTAAGGAATTGTGGAAGACGTCGAATTGTGCGGCTTTTGTGTGGGCACCACCCTCCCCCCTCCTCCGGAGGGGATTCCCGAGTGACCGGTGCTCCCGGTGCCCCGTACCAGCGGCCGCTTTGCTCCAATTTCATTTTCATCCGGACAAACAGCATTTCTCATTATTATTTACGGTATCCGGACATGGAGGCATCATAGACTTCCACTGTGGAAGGAAAGGAGCAGGCATTAAAAATGATGTTCAGGTAAACATTTTTTCTGTTATGCTTTTTATCGCGAGAATGTTGAACACGAAAATACCCTCATTTTGGCGAGAATTCTACGCTTCTTAGCATGGTATTTGGACTCGATCTTTTGCTATTGAAAAAAGGAAGAGAATTAGGAATCATATTCGCTGTGTTTGACTTTCGGGCTCTATTATCGAATCTCTCGAGTTTAATGCTTTGTAAATAGTCCATGTCTCGTTTTACATTATGTGTTATTCTCTACGAGTTGTGCTTTTTCTTATGTGAGAACCGTGTTTTTCTGATTTGTGTCATCTGATTTGATTGTCATTGATTTCGAGGTTTTTTCTTTCTATATTTGTCGAAAAATTTTTCATTTACCGTAGATTCTTTTCCTTTTTTTCAGTTAGCTAAACACTCTCACATCGTCCCATTTATGAAAAATATTGTATTCGCCATTAAATGTGATTTCTGATGCTCATCCTCTTTGGTTAGAATCGTATTGTTGATTCAGGTTAGATATTTTCTGAAACAAAATTTCGAATGTTAATTAATCCATCTTCAATCGTTTTAATAATATTTATAAATTTGCAATCGGGGCTTTTTTTGACACAGAACTGAAAATAATTTAATGCCACATTCCATTTCATTACAATTTTCAAAGTTCTGATCTTCATGGTATATAACCGTGTTTTTCTGATTCCGATTCGTTATCTGATCGATTTATCTATCCGATTCGTTTAATCATCAGCGAGACATACGCCTAACTCAGACATTTACGTGTGCGACGGTGAGATAAATTGTCACGCATAAAAATCGCAGTTCGTCATCGATATCGCAAGCACAACCGATTATCCTGACGGACAAATTTTTTTCCGAACATCATGAGTAGAGCCTCGACCTCACAGGCGCATTTTAACCAGCGGAAGGGGCATCGATCATCAATATGAATACGTTCTTGAAAGGTATACGGCCATGAAAATTACGTTCCAAACGTGGGTATTCCTCGTACCGCGTTTCTCTCAAATCCCTTCGAAAGCAATTATTTCCTTCAATCTGCGCAAACCACCTCATGTGGGTTTTGATGTCCTCCACGCCGTGAATTCGACCATAACAGGAATTTCGTTTCCTTGAATGCAGTTCGGGTCCAGTGAAAACTAGGGTGAACAATATTTGTTTAATCGTTTCCTCTGATGAAATTTACTTTTTCCAAAACGTTGGAAATTTTCTGCCCTCGTGATATCTACAGATATCAATATCTCTCCGTCTCCGCTTTCGATAAGCGTTATGATTATAACGCAAGGAAGTAAAGATTTGTGTTTTTTTTTTTGGTTATTTCGATCTGTCTCCGGATTCAAAGTGTCTTCCGTGAGATGCTGCGAATTCCGGTTATCTTCGGTAATTATTGACCGGGACCTTCTGCGGACGACGTAAGTCTCGTTGAAAGGTCAGCAAAATATTTAAGTTTGTTTGGAAGCTTGAGATAGGAAAAACAGTATTCGCGGCTTCGGGTTCGGTGACCGATTCTGATGTCGCATGCAATCATCATGCTTTATGACTTTGCTCCATTACAAGGTTGAATGTAAATCGAGCAACAAGAATCGCTGGAACTAAAGACTATGACGGAATCGGGAAACGTTTGGAGACAAAAATCAAAGTATCTCACAAAAAATCGGTGTGCTTCCTTTAGACGGACAAATTTCCATTGCAACGATCAATTTCGTTTGGCAAAATTCATTTCCATTCTAAAATTAAGTTCTTTGAATTTTAATTATAAATATTTAAATAAAGAATTCAAGCACTTAATCGATGTTAATTTGATCAGTTCATTGACTGATGAAATTAACGGCTTATTGCATGCGAATAGGACGTAATAAATGTTTAATTTAAAGACTTTAAATCTTAAAAACGAATTTAAAAAAAATTTTTCAAAATCAGTTTTAATTTTCATGCAAAACATTACCGATAAAAACTCAAAATGTAAACGTGTCTCCCTTTTTTTGGGCATTCCTCTAGAGCGAAAAATTAAGTACAAGTCCGCAGCCAGGGCAATTCACACATAAAAGCCGAACGCGAAAGAACGCAATTGAAAAAGCGTCGAAGAATACTTTCGAAAAATGTTCCACCAAAACTTGTAGAAATTTGAACAGACCAAAAAACTACATCAGCTCATTCAGGGCGAATTAAAATAAGGTCAGCACGGGAAACAAATTTAATTCAATAATGCCGCGTACGTCTCCGAGAAAGGAAAACACCCTGCATTTCTGTGGCATTAAGGCGAATGAGCAGTCCAGGATGAAAGTCAATAATGCCGTGAACAATGCTTCTTCGAAAGTTCGTGTCTGAAAAATTGAAATTATTATCGAAAATGCGTGGTCAAGCTCCGAAGAAAATGACTATGAGACGGTGGAAATAGCGGACGAAAAATGGGCACTAAAATTGGAAAATAGGATTAATTTTCGGATTGAACCATCAGTGTTCGGAGAAGAAAAACAAAAGAAATTTTTCATTTCTTGTCCAAAGCATAAGTTAAAACGCAGCGGCTGCAACCACAGTCAACAATACGGCAACTTTCGCTTTTTTGATTATCTTTTTTTATTATGAGAAAGAAAATGCTTACTGAAAGGTGCGTATCTGCGAAGAAATGAAATGTTGCAGCTCGAGCCGAATGCCTGGAGAAGTAAGGCAACGTATGCTTTTCGAGTTTCTGCATGGAAACTAAAACTGATTTTGAAAAATTGTTTAAATTATATATTAGGGTATGAGATTTAAACTCAATTGCACAGTCTCAGATACACCGCATCGATAAACGAAGACATTTCTTTTATGTTAAAGGCCATAACGGAAGTGATAAATTCCTTGAGAGTACGAAACTCAAAATAATTGGACACGCGTTTAATTTCCATTTGAATAGCAAAAGTACAGCACATTCACAGAATGAGAACTTTATCCAATGTAAATTTACATACTCTTGTGAATCTTTGATGATACAAAAAGTCAAAAGAATTGAACACACGTGTAATGTCAATTTTAATGGGCAGATATCATCAGAATGGGCTCCTTTTCTAATATAAATACACATACTCTTGTGATTCTCTAGACCATGCAATGGAGCTATACGAGAAAAAAATTTTTGCAATCACAGAAATTTCAAACTTACTGAATAGAAGAGTATTGAGGTAGGTCATGGCGATTTAGACTCATATTCTCCTTTATCTTTTTTATTGTGTGTCCCGGATATTCTGGATGGAGTCCTGCTTATTACACTCTCCGCCATTCTCGAGAAATTTAGCTTTCACGTATTTTTTTTTTTTTGCCTCCCGGAACAATAATCAACTGAAAGTAAAAATAAAAAATTTGAAATAATATTGTTATTAATGTTTTGCTTTTCTGCGAAAGATGTCAAATCGAAAATAATTTCCGTTTTTAAACTTTAGGAAATCTATTTCTTTATTCTCCTGTCTTTTTTTTCTCCAGCATTTGAATTCAATTATAAACGCTTTGTGTTTTTCTTGATTTAAAAATAAATGTTTTATAAATATTGGTACTTTATTTATGAAACTTTTAAATTGAGCAAATTTATTTTGACACAAAAATTTAAACTATGAACGTTAAAAAAATTTTATGTTTTGCATCAAATTGTGTACAGTCACAAAATTAGCGGTTGTGATACTCTTGACCGTAGAATGAAGTTGTACAAGAAAAATCAAATATTCACACAAACAAAAATTAAAAATTTACTGAACAGAAGAATATTGAGGAATCGATGAGTCATTTTATATACGAAGTATAAGAATGATCTGCACCTGGAGGCTTCTAAATCGTTATATCTTATTTGTAAAAGAAGAAAGTATTTGATCGTTAAGTTCTTATTCAGACGAATAATGTAAATCGTCATATACTGTCAATATTTAGCGCCGCGATGATGGCGCACCGCCGGACTAAATTCCAGCCGCGCGTTGAAAGTTTTCGTGGGAGAACTGAACATTTGCAATGATTAAACTTAAAACATTTACAAATACATTTATCTTGGGCAATATATCCTAATTTTACTATAATTTTACCTGTTGATGTAATTGCAGAGTATGTTTTACGTTATATGTTGCTCTACCTGTCGTGGTTTTTTCGTTTGAGAGCTTGTGCTATTCTGATTCGTCATCTGATTTGATTGTCTTTGATTTCGAGGTATACTTTTCAATATTTGTCGAGAAAATTTTCATTTACCGTAGATTTTTTTTTTTTTTGAGTACGAAAGCACTCTCACATTGTCCATTTATGAAAAATATCGTCATCGCCATTAAATGTGATATCTGGTTCTCATCCTTTTTTTTTGTTTGCATCGTAATTTGGAGCGGTTGTCGATTCAGATTAGATATTTTCTGAAACGAAATTTCGAAATGTTAATTAATCCATCTTCAATAGTTTCAAAAATCTTTACAAATTTGCAATCGGGGCCGTTTTTGACACAGAACTGAAAATGATTTAACGCCACGCATTCCACTTCGTTGCAATTTTCAAAGTTCGTCTCCAAGGGGAACGTTATTGTATTTTCCACGCATCGGGTAAAATGGAAATAACAGATTATTTGATGTTCGTCATTCGCTGCGCCTTCCGCTTGATGACTTACCACATTGCTGTCACAATTGCCTTCGTAAGTGTGAATAAAATATATTGTTACGGAAACTGATTTGCATATGACATTAAATGTTTTTTTGCACAGAAAACATCGCCATACTTGTTTGAACTGTCGACCGACTGTTCATATTGACACAACTTGAATTGACTAATATAGAACATTGACCGTCAATACTTGAAGATTCGAAAGATTTGTCAGCTCGAGGCTGACCCGTGGTTTCTGTTTCAACTGTTTCCTTCTTGAAGGTAGCATATGATACTGATTGGCTCTGTGCATTATTATTCATAATTTACCATCCATAATTACTTTTATGAATGAAGTTATTAGAGGAAAACAAATATTCACACAAACAGAAATTAAAAATTTACTGAACAGAAGATATTGAGGAATCTGTGAATTTTGTTTTATACGAAAAATGAGAATAAAATCAATTTCTAAATTTTCTTTTTTGGTAGATACAATTAAGATTTTAATGAAAATTTTTGTTTTTGCATGAAGTGTTTTTTATTCATAACATTCAGTCATGTTTTTCTTGATTCTATAATGAATTTAATGATACGAACCCGTTTCTTTACGTAACGGATTTTTTAACTTTATTGAACAGGAGAGTGTTGATATCGTACTGATTTATATTATGTATTTAGTGTGAAAAAGAAATGATATTTGATGTGTTTTCTTCTTCGTAAATATAGTGATAGATTTTAAGAAATATTTTTATTTGTGTAAACTGTGTTGTTTGTGTTCTTAATTTAGAATTCTGTAAAATTTCCTGTTAGATTTTTCTCGGTGCAACATTTATAGTGCTTCGTGATAAACATCATTTATTTGTTATTAGATATTTTTTTTTAAGATTGCTATACTTTGTTTCGTTTTATACTTTATCAACATGTCATTTTTTTATTGTGTAGAATTTTGATTGTGCTTTGCCTCATGGACGTTTATCATTCTACTTACCTTTACGTAACGTAGGTGGGAAATACTTTGTTTCGGAGAGAAGAAATCTCCGGACATCTATTAACTGATTGAGTGGCGTGTAAGTTAATCTCACTAAAACACGTTGTAATTGTATCGCCCGACTCTTATGAGAAGCGATTCGTGACGTCGTTTTTACTTATATTCCTACGGGATATCAATAGTGTTAATTTTAGCTTTTAAGCTCTTAATGATCTCTTAGTTGTTTTTTGGTAGATTCTGTGTCAGTATTTTAGTTTACTTGATGTTAGAACTTTTTATGTTTTGGCAGTGTTTTGAATTGTACATAATTACTAAGTAATTGAATTTGTTTACCTAAAACAAAATAAATTTATTTTGTACATATACACATACACGTTTACGCATAAATCATTTTGAAAAGTCGCGTTATTAATACTTACAATCAAGTAAGAATAAAATGAAGTCCGAGCACTTTCTTTTGTTAGATTGTGATGACAAAAAATAGATTCCGATAAAATAGATTTTTTCGTAGAATCATTTATGTGGTGAAACCTCATGTCTGTCTGAAATATAATTTCTTGCGTAACGTTTCGTGAATTTTATGTCACTTCTACTATTAGAAGAGAGAGAAAAAATTTTTAGTTACTAGAAATTTTTTTTCTCAGGAGCAACATATTCTGTTAGCGTTGTTTTATCTCAAAATCGAAACATATTTCTGCCGCAAGAAGACGTGACATAATATATTCAAAATCAAGATAATGTAAAATGAGCACTGTAATTCAAAATGGCCGCCGTGTGTCAGGGAGAAGAAATTACAGACTGAGATTAATTAAAATAAATCAGTATTTTTGCAAAACAAAATAATAATTTTACAAATTTAGTAAATTAGGAAAAAGTAAAAAAGCAAAAATTGCAGGAAATAAAGTTTAAAATAAATATTAAAATAAAAATAAATAAAAGATAAATTTAGCTAAGTGTCAAAATGGCGATTCAATAAGGCCGTCGACTAAAACCGCCACCAAGAAAAGGACACTATAAAATTTTTCAAGTTCAATTCCTAATAATTCAATTAAAATACACAAATATATGCAAATTATATGTCTTTTCAAAGATCCACCCATTACTAAATCACATGAATTTTAAAAAATTCAAAGTCTCACAAAATGTGAAAAAAAAATAACAAAACAGAAATAATCTTCCTCTCAATATCGCTTCTACAGTGCTACCAACCTCACCTGAAAGAAATTTGTTTTTTATTAAGAGAAATTTTTTTCTCAGGAGTAACATACTATCTAATTTGCGTTCTGGTTTTTTCTCCAGTCATATTTTATCATTGCTGAAACAAATTTCTGCGGCAGGAAGATGTGTTTTTTCCTTTTCCTCTCTCTCCTCATCGTTGAAGTCTGAAATTTTTTTTTTTTAAGTGAACAAACCTTTGGTTAGTCAATGTTAAAATTCACTTGATACTAGAAATTTTTGGGTTGTTGCCTAGTCTATAATTTAATGTAATTACTAAGTAATTGAATTTCATTATCTGAAAGAAAAAATTGTTTACAGACATACATATACACTTTTCCTATAAATCTTCTTTAAAAAATCGCTTTTTTAAATTTTTATGTTGAATGACTTTTATGTAAGTTCAGCAATTAACTCTACTGTTTTTTTTGTTACTGTAAGAATTTAACATTTAATCTTTGGCAATCATTTTGTTCTTACAGTTTTTATAAACCGAGTCTATTCAAACATATTAGGAACGGGAATTACTATGTTTCTCATATTCATATTTAGTCATTGATGAAAAACTTTCGTTTTTGCGTGAATGTCAGTTCCAATGCTAAAATTTTTACAGTACGATAAGTAATAATTTTGGTAACCTGAAATAGCCGAATTTAAGAAAGAGAATGATGAAAAATGTTGGAACTTGGAAGTTATGGAAGAATGGAAAAATTTTATATTGGGAAGAAATGTGAAAATTCGTGCAAGGAAAAAAAGAAAATGTAATATCGGCGATTTGTTTTGTAAAATGTTTAAAAGTGCGGACAAGTAACCGAAATTACGGAATTCTAGTGGCAAAAATAGATAATCAAATGTTGAGCCGAAAGCAGTGTGATTCTGATAGATTTTTATTTTTGACTTAATTTTTTTTGAAACTGCCTGTCGATAATTTTCTTTTGCATATTTTACATTTTCCCGATCTGTGTTTTAAGTTTACTATCTATGCGCGCCCCTACACATAATTTTCGGTAGTTTCCTTTTCTTTATTGTACAATTTTGAAAGTAAAGTTAAAATGGCGGCTAATAAATTAAAATTTGTGTTCGTGTGTGTGTGTATGGGAGGGGAGCTTCAATCTCCGTTTGAGATCAATAATTTTCATATAGATATTTCATTTTCAATAAAAAAAAAAAAGTAACTAGTGCTT
Organism: Ricinus marginatus; assembly: GCA_028565995.1. NCBI lineage: Eukaryota > Metazoa > Arthropoda > Insecta > Psocodea > Ricinidae > Ricinus > Ricinus marginatus. The sequence continues at coordinate 16,668 of JAOWBB010006701.1, forward strand.
TCAATTTTCGAATTTGCATCTAATGTTAAATTAAAAATGTAGCGACCAGAAAAAAATTTCAAATTTCTACCTTACCTAACCGATTTCTCTTATTTCGTGAGCATTTGTATGATTAAAATAGCAAGAGATCATTTGACGTACCTGAAATCTAAATTTTCGTTTGACTTGATTAAATGGCTTTAATTATTTTTTTTTCAAAATTGAAAATTTATACAAACTTAAATGTCAGAGTTGAAACTCTTGTGACGCTGCCATTGAAGTTACTGCAAGAAACTTCGTAATTGGAATGTTAGTCTCGATATTACTTCATTATACGTTTCTATGGCGACACTTTTCAAGTGAATAAAATATGGCCATCCGATATGTCTGAATGGGGACTTTTTATACTATTTGAAATTATAAAAATCAAATGAAAAGATCGTACATTTCTGACAGATAATTGTCTTTGACGCTATGAACGGAGCTTTCTATTGCATGTAATCGAAAAAGATATATTATTTTCACTGCAGAAGAAGAATTAGTTCATCATTAATTAATTTAATGATGATTAATTTAAATTTTAATTATTAATTTAAAATTTAATCCTTAATTTAAAATTACAATCCAGTAACTTTGTCATTAAATGTTTTTTTCTTTAAAATCTTTGACTGTTTAAACCATTAAGTACATTTCAGTGCATAAATCGGAGTAATCCATGAACTTCAAATTACTAAACGCTTATTGTAGGACTATATCAAGCAAACCTACTTTTATTATTTGATTTTAATTTAATTTTTCAATCAGCCACGATGTTGTCTGCTTTTAGAACTTCGAACTATATCGCTCTAATTTATTTTACCCACATTTTTTTCACTACAATTTTTTAACTTTTCTTTCTAATAGCGCTGAAGTTATTGTAAATCCGATCGAAATTGATTGAGAAAATGCGTTGTACTGCAAAATAAATTTTACATAAATATCTTGAAAATTCGTATAATATGTCGTATAAATATAAATATCGTATAATAAAATTTTTTTAGATTATTTTAATTATTGTTTTATTATTTTTTTTCATTTTTTTCTAATTTTAATTCCGCCAGACAGAGAAGCCGAGGAGCACAAGGTATCCGTCAGCTCCTGCCGGGTGACGGAATCATCCAGCCCCGAGACGCGCAGCTCCGGAAATCGCGTCGGTCTGGTGACCCGAACACCCTTGGGTGAGAGGAGGGGTCGAAGGGCGGCCGCCAGGCGATCCGCAGCCTTCTCCCCATCGGGACCAAGGACCTCCAGGAGTAGGGCTCCGTTCTGTGCCCTTCGCACACGAACGGAGGGGACCCCCCAAATCCTCCAGGCGAATTGAGGAGGGGCGCTTCGCCCCGCGATCCGACGCAGGCGGCGCAACCACATCAGCTGCGGCCCCACGCCGGCCGCGTCTCCCGGAGACAACCTCCGATCAGGAAGGCTGCAATGGAATGCAACAGCGGGACGGGGAAGTTTCTTGTTGGAAGCCTTCCTCCCAGCCTGGGCCATAGGGTTGACTCCAGAACTGCTCGACCCCTTTTTGAGCCGAGAGGATGGGGCACTCACCCCCGATAAAGCCCTCTTGGACAGCATCGGAGGAGGTGGAGGTATGGGACTGTTCCTTTTAGGGGGAACTTCTTTCTGAGGGGGCGGTGGGGTTGGGTTGCCACAACAAAATTCCTGTCTGTATCTGTACCTGTCGGGGGAATCCCGGGTGGAGGTGGGATTTCTGGCTCTGGTCGAGAGGGAGAACATTTTTCTCCACTTCAACCAGACGACGCTGGAGATTTTCAATTACAACCGACAAACGCTTGTTCTCGGGGCGAGCTCCTCAACCTGGGCGTATATGCTACCCCGCTCCGTCAATACCGTAGATACGGCCCGCAAGCGGACCACACCGTCCCTCAACAGCGCCACTTTGGCGCCCTGCAGGCGACTGGCGCACGTTGCCACTCCTTCTATGGTCGTGGCACCAGTCGTCAACACGTCCACCAGCTCGGACAAAGGACGCGAAGCCAGCTCCCCCCTAACCGCTTCGACCTCCTGGTCTCTCTTGCAAAGGACCTTCCGGAGGGCGTCGCGGGAAAGGGGGGTCCCCGCCCCCAACCCGGGCTGGTGGTCCCTTTAATTTGGCTCCTCCCAGGGATGCCCCTGATCGGGAGGAGACCGTGCTTCCTCTGTCGGGACTCCCTTCGGAGTCCGAAGATGAATACTGGTACTTGACCAGTCTTCGCTTCCGGAGCAGGCGGGGAGTAGTGTCTTGCTCTGCGCCGGAAACGGTTCATCAGCAATCGCCATGATAAGAGACGGGCCGCTCGCTGGCAACGGACACGCCCCCGCCTCCTGTATTGTCGGTTTGTCCCACCCCCCCCAGAATCCATGGGGCAGCTCACCGCAGCAGTGGTGAGGGGGGATTCAGGGGCGGAGCCCCTGCCCCCCTGGGGTACCAATTACAACGTTTTCGCCGAAATTTCATTTAAAACCCCTAAATCTTCACCACACTCTTCGCAACTGCGCCATCAACCGACCGCGGATAGTGGACCACACAAGGAAGCGGAGACCGGAACCTAGATCTCCCCCCCTATACAGGCCCAAGCGAAACCGCCCCGCCTACTGCTACGGAAGGCGCTCGTAGCGCAGCTAAGGTGGCCCGCCGATACCCGACCATAGGATCCTGTGCAGCTGAGCCCCCCACTAGGGAAAAGAAATTCGGCGAGGGAGAAAATGACAGCCAAGAGCTGTGCGTCGAACTCGTTTTAACCCGTTTTTCTTTCTCGGTAGATTGTGCAAGGAACCGAATCACGTTCCACTCAAGTGCTTCGAAGTCGAAAAATCCGACGAGGTTAGACTGAGGACTTTCATAGAGAACAAAATGACGGAAGCCCTGGTCAGGTGGGGATTCACGGCGCCGTGCAACTTTCTCGGCAGGTGCAGAACACAAGGGACGAGTCTGACAATTTTGATTTTCTTCTTATCAGGACCTGCTACAAATGCAACAAGATGTTCGTTAAAGAAGAGGGCTGCAACAAAATGGTGTGTCACTGCGGAGCAAAG
>JAOWBB010006702.1:0-19640 GCA_028565995.1 Ricinus marginatus
GGGGGGGGAAATTCCGTCAGGTTTTTTCGGATTTTCCAGCAAGGAGGAACGCCCTTAATTAAATTGCTAAGTAAGGATTAACGATCTCTCTCCCTTCTGGTTAAAATTGTCCCTTCAATCAGATCTCCAAGTATGTGGAAGAAAAGTGCCGAGAGGAAGAACACGCCGGGAATACCAAACGTATTGCCAATCCATTTGGAAAATTCCAGCTTTTCCAGCGGATTCCAGTCACGCATTTCAAATGAGGAAATAATAATCCCGTTTTGGTTGTCATGTGGGCCCTCGGCGTTCCTTTTGCCCCGCGTCAGAGCCTTACCGTCTCTTTGCCGAGAGCAACGGCGGCGCCCGCCCTCGATCCCGGTTTATTCACCGCCAGCAAAAAGGAGAAGGCCTTCGCCTCCGTGACGAACTTCCGGAACCTCCGTCCACGTATGGAGATCCGCTCTCCTTTCCCTCGGGAAATTTTTTCCACTTCGCTTTTCCGGTTGCGGAACATTTCCCGGTGCATCATTTCGATCTTTCGGAATCGCAGTGATCGCCCCGTCGCGTCCCTTTTCATTTTTCCGTCCAAAGTAATTAACATTTTCGGTGGCTTTCCTCCCAAACCACGAAGTCATCGAACGCAAAAAAAAAAAAAAAAAAAAAGTTTCGGAGGAATTTTCTTTTTCTTTCTCCGGTTTTATTCCTCTTTTATTAGCCCCCGTCCCGTTGCGGAACCGGACTTAAGAACCGCAAGATCTTTCATGTTTAGCTTATAATTGCGCTCCCTGAGGCCCTTCGCGGTTTCTATATTTTTATGATCATGCCAGGCAATTACTGTGAAGACATTCAGACGCCGATTATTGTAGAAAAACAAACGGAGCAACAAAAGGTTTGACAGTGGCGTCTTTGGCGCGGTTTTCTCCCTCGAACGAGGCGTTTCCACAGCATTTCCAGCGCTGCCAACAGCGAGTCGGGGTCACCGCCGGAAGGAGGAAACGCGACAAACGTGACGTTCCTCGGCGGGAATGGAAACGACCGCCTCGGAAAAGGAAGCCACGCTTCTGGCGATGGATTAATTGCTTTATTGGCCTCGCCAAGAAGCAATTTGAATTTGTCGAGCAAATGAGTGACGGAAAGGGCACCTAGTTGGTCCCGGAGGGCCCATTTTTGAGGACTTGGATGGGTTTGAATCTGCTGGATGTAAAAAAAAAAAGAAAAAAAAAGGGAAAATAAAACGATTCCTCCCCCGATCTTTAAGCGGAGTTATACGCCTTTATAATTGTCCTTTTATGATTGTTCTTAACTATCTTATATAAGAGAATAATTGCAATTTCCATTAAGGAAAGCAAATCTCCGGCTATTTTCGCTTTCGTTGTTTTGCAACCCCAGAAGGAACGCCCCGTTCGGTTTCACGTGCCACAATTGAGATTTTTAATGCAAATGCGTTCCCATCGGTTCAAACCGTCGCATAAGGCCGATATTTTCAATTTTCCCGGGGATGCGACCTGGACGAGCGAAATTTTGGGATTTCGCAAAAATTGTCGAGGGAAAACATTTTCGGTTTGTTGTTCAGGGACCGCCATCTGTGGGCCGAACTCCGAACTCGGGCAGCGGGAACCTGCTCCGCCGCTCCGCTTATTCTCGGCCGCAGCGACGGGAGCGCCGCCGAACGCGAGGCGACGCTCGATGCGAGAAAATAGTTCGAAGTTATCGACGGTAGATGGCGGGGCCGGTAAAACGCGATACCGTCGCCGTGACCGACGCGAGGTCTGTCGATTGTCGCGGGGGATCGCGTCGCCTTCCGTTTTGCAGCTCTCTGGAGGATCAAGAGCCGTCAGCAACAGCGGACGTGCCCTTATCGGTGAATACATTGCCTTGATGTCGGGGAATCGAAAAATTTAATTATTTAAGGAGATCCCAATTTTCTCACTTATTTATTGATCGCTGCGCTAATACAACCCCCTCATCCTCCCTAATTTCTTATGCGCAACCTAATTGAAAATCTTATTGGCAAGATGATATCACATAAAATTTTAATCGGGAACAGATTAGATTTATGTAAAATCGAACATTTTTTCTTACATCCAATAAATGCGATATCCACGCTTCACATTTTATCCCTTGCCCCATTGGGAGCTTTCACATAAAATCAATTTTGATGGTTGTGCCTTATAAAATTTTTACTTCTCCTCATGGTAAGATTTTCATCTTGTTACGTTCGGGAGGTCGTTTCCTGGCAGAGTTAACGAATATCCTTGCGCGGGATGAAAGAAACTGTAAAACATGCGTAATATTTCATTTGCGCTCTGAAAAACTTCAAATCACAGTCATTAGCTGTACCTCTGAATAAAATCGGCGTTAAAATTCTTCGTAAATATTGTAATTTAACCTCTTTTAACTTTTCCATATTCAAAATGCCCGTCTCGGGATGCTGCAGGTTATACGAGGTTCCGCACGCAAGCGATCGTCCTCACGTATGCGGGGCTAATGACGGATGTGAAGAAGATAGTTTCCTGCGAAACGTTTTTCAAATGATAATGAGTCTGCCGGCTGATGCCCTTCGCAACAGCAAAAACAACAAAACTAAAGCTCTTTACCTATTAATGATATGTTTTACGGAGAGACTCGGCTCTGACTTTTCCCCTCTGAAATGTTGACTTTCAGGTTTTCAATTCCGCCCGAACGAGCTTCATCCGGCAGCAAAAATTTCTTGAGAACCGACTGAAATCCGACTTTTTCATCTTGTGCACCGAGAATCGCGAGGATTGCCAGAATCTTGCGCTGCTGTCGGTTATTTTTGACGTGAAATCCGGGAATTTTTTGCATTTCAGAACAAGAAATTTATGTCGATCGATAAGAATAAAAACTTGCTCACGTGCGGGAAGCAAAAGACCTGGCCGTAGACGCGCATCCATGTGCTTCTCCCTCGTATGCGGATGCAGATTTACCCCGCTGCACGGCTCCCGCAGACGAACGGGAAAATGGCTCTAAATCCGTAAAATGAAAAATATAAAAATTCCAACCCTTAATGATATCAATCCGAACCTCTATCGGTCAAGCTGAGAGTCATAAATTCCGATACTGAATAGAAATGCCAGACCAATAAATTGGGAAGATTCCTTTTTTTGGCTTTTAGCTCGATGGAAGAATCGGGAAATATCGAACCATTGGGAGAGTCAAAACAAATTCAATTTATAGGACGTCTCATAAATTCATATTTTGGTCGTAACTTTATTACATGTGAATACTTCCATCGAAACGTAAAGTTTCTGGTCGGGAGAATCCCAACGGCGGATCCGGTTGGATTTTCCAACTTCCCATCAGCGTTGCAACTCCTCAAGAACGAAAATGTCTCCATTATTGGACGGGAACGTGCAGCCGTGTTACGAATGCGGTGGACGAACCGTGGATCTTTGCTGTTAACATGCGCAGCATATGAAAGCCACATTGAGTCACTCTTCGACGACTATCTGAAGTCTCTGGGCCCGAAGCCGCGATATTCGAGATTATTTCATTGCGTTCATTGCGAAGAAGGTCCAATTCTTATTCTAATTTGAAATTTTAGATTCGTAGATGTGAAATAGGAGAAAATGTATTTGCCGGATTTTCCCATATTTCATATCCCATTACGTGGGAGCTTAGTTTTTAGATCAAAATGATTCCCATTAAAGCACTTAATTTTCCCATAATTCATTCTGAAAGAGTGAATTCTCCAATTGTCCCAAATGGGAGGACTGATATAACGGTTGAAATGTTTTTCCTCATTTTCTCTCTCAAATACTGGATTTAGCAATAATCTGTATCTCTCTCTCTCTGTCAAAGAAAATAAAATTAAAAAAATTTTTTTTTATTTCGAAGCAAAATTCAGGTTGTTAATTTTTCCCAGGGACCGTGCCTTATTTCTACTTTAAGCTTTCGGAAAACCTGAATCTGAAATAAATTTCTTTTTCTCCGCAAAGCCGACGCTTTTGCGTTCGAAAGCGTCATCATGCGCAGTTGGATGAATGACGGTGTACCGGTGCGGGTTTAAAAAATTTAAATTTAAAATTGCAGCAGACCGGCATAAGAACCAGAGGTTAAAAATTTTCGCAGTCGCAGGAATGAAAAGCGATGAATAAATTTTCTTGAATGGGAAAATCCGTCGGGAGTCAGCTCCCCGCCTCGTGAAACTTTGGAAAACGAATGCTCAAGGGAAGATCGCTTGAGGGCTCTCCGCACGAAATTCCCTCGGTCCGATCGGCGCGGGAACGCCGAAGAGCCCGCGATCCGAGGGTTTTCCGAAGACGCCGGACGGATTCCAGCAGCGCCGGAAAGAGAAACGTCAGCGCCGTCGAGGAAAACCGGAAGGAAGAAGACATTTTCCCGGCCCCCGAGACGTTTCAGTCGATATTTCTCGTGACAAATGTAGCCGAATGAAACGTTTGACGAGTGTAAAGGAAAGCGGAGAAAGCACGGTGAAAGGGAGGGTGGCGAAATGCAGCGTCGTAAACAGAATAACTCTAGTTCAAAGATGGGAAGGAGACGGATAGAAGCTCCGTCATAACTTTTATAGCAGTAAATGGTGCAAGGAATTATTTATGTAAAACTTTCTCTGGATGAATGGGGAAAGCGCGGGGAGAGGGAAAAGGGAAGAGCGTCAAGGGGCGAAAACAACCCCTTTGAAATGCCTACAATTTCTCTTAATGTTTTGAATTGGGAAAGTTTGCTCCTTTCATTTTCGTTGACGTGCGGTTTAAGCCAGATGAATTTCCACCCTCGGTGCAACCCTTCAGCTGTCGCCGTCTGCAATGCTTGCCTTACGAGACATCACCCGCCCGAGGATTTGTCCACGTAATCGCTCAAACCTGTCTGGAAGTTAACAAGCGCTTTATTTAACTATTCAATTAACGCCGGGAACGTTCAATAAATACAATGACAGGCATAACTTCTTTGCGTATTCATTTATAATTATCTATAATTAATTAATAAAATTAGCATAATAACAATAATTGAGAAATCGGTATGCGTTGCAAAAGCTCCGGCAGAAATAGTATTAAATTACCGTCTTCGTTCTTTGAGCGAGTTCGGAAAAAAACGGCAACGCAGAAACGGCAGCAAAATCACATTCTGCTGCCGTGATGAAAAGGTTCGACGAATCTTTTCCCTTGCACTTTCTTCGTCCCGCGAAGGACCCATACTGAGAAAACGAATTAAAGAGAATAATGATGATTATGATACTACAGCGGTTCGAATAATGAAATGAGAGCATGTGGGAGGTAAATAATGACTTATTCAAGTCAGCAGTTTTGTACGCTGAAAAGTTTCCCGCGGTACGAAACAATTTATATCCCGAGGTCCCTTCGCCAAACACACGATGCATTTAATTCATGATAACGGCCAATAAAAGCGGATCATCGGCGACGAGTGACACTTCCAAGGGCTTGTGCAGGAACTAGAGACGGAAAACTTTTCGGCTCCGCAAGCTGCCCCGAGGAATTAATTTAGAGGAAATGGGGAAAGAAAAAAAAAAAATAAAATAAAGAAAAGTAAAATGTATCGGAAAATTTACATTTGCTTTTAAAGAGATGAAAGTGGATTTTTTAGATGAAACGGACGTGGCCTCCTCCACGAGAAGAGTCGATAAAACGCCGCGGAGAAGGAAGGTAAAAACCGCAGGAATTCGCGCAATCCCGCGGTATCGGGAGAGGGAGACCACTTAGGAAAAAGAGGAACAAAGAAGTTATGCACGACAAAGCTAACGTTGCCAGCATCACCCTGCCGTGGCTAATCCAACGGATTTTGCTGTGGGAAAGGCAAAATCGCGAATGGGAAAAAATAATTTCAGCAAAAAGAATCTGTAAAGAAAAAAGGAGCGACGATGCGTGAAGGCGATAAAAAGGTTCGGTAACTGGTGATGAAGATAGACGGGTGTACTTAATCGGAAAAACTAGGGAAAAAAGCCTTATTCCGATTTTTTTTTTTCCTTTTTTTGGGAAATCCGAAAAGCGAAAAGATTTCGAAAAGGGAAAAAGTTCCGTAATGAATAGCGAAAATCGAACGTCGAAAACAAAGGCACGATTTTATCTTTCTGTCGTTTAGTCAATAAGCAGATAAAATAAATTCCTCCGCTCCTCGTTAAACGTAAAGGCAAAAAAAAAAAAAAAAATTTTCCGAATGGAAATTATCGTAGCGTGCCGCATGCCAGGGGAAAAAGGGCCGAGTCTAACAAAACAGAAAGCAACGCGACGGAGGAAAAGGGAAGAAAAAAAAGGAAGAAACCCCACAGGGAGACTCCTTTAACACGGAGGAAATGCGGAGGAATCGAAATGGGAACGAAAGCCCGACGAAGGCAAATTGGCTTTGCCGAAAAAGTCGCAGAGGAACCGCACCAATCCGGCCCTGATCAGAAAAATGCGGCACGTCGCGCGGCTCTCGCAGACCACGATTTTGTCACTCGGGATGCGCCAATCCCGTGCCGGGGATGCTCGGATGAATGATGACGCCATTACAAGAAGGGAAGAGGGTAAGAGAAGAGCCGTCGTTTGGGAAATCAATTTCTGCAGCGGAAGGAAGAAAATATGATCTCAATTTTCATTCCGAAAAGGGCGAAGTCGTCCTACGGCGGGGCCAAGTTCGTCGTAAATTATTTCGTTTGAATGCATTTGCGGCCAGGTTCCGAGCCCCGAAGTGGCCATTGAGAAAGACTGCGCGAACGGCTTCCGGAAAAACGCGGAGGCTCCGGAATGGAACGATTTGTTTCCGGAAACGCACCCGAACTCGTCTTCGCCCAATTTGCGTGCGAGACCCCCGCGTTGAACCGAGGCAGGATTCCCGTCAAGTTCTGGCCGAAGCTTTGGAAAAGTCCCTCGGGGAAAAAAAATGACGTCGAAACACGACTGCATAAGAACGAACGGAGCCGAGCTACATTGATGTAGGTGAATATAAATGACACTGGATGAATTCATTAGCATTCTAAGACACATAAAAGGATTAATTCAACGAATAATATTTTTCTTTTTCACCTTTACTACTGAAAATTTTCTTTAAAAAATTTTTTTTCTCAGTCCTCTTAAATACCTTCTCCAATGCTTCTGTTGCATAGTTTCCTCTTGTTTATTTGCTTTTCATTTATGACACAGAAAACATTTTTGTGTTATTTGTGCACGAGTTTTGTTTGCAGTTGTTAAATATCTATAAATCAGTTTCAATTTATTTTTTAAATCAAACGCTTATTCAGATAAAGATCTGTTTTCCTCGGTCCTCCAGTCCGGTTCGCGTGCAAAGTCGTGGATGCGCGTCCGGGGCTGCGTTAATCCACGCAGGAAGCCATTTTCCGTTGTCCTCCACGTGTACCGTTCTTCCTGCACACGTGCGCAAAATCGTAAGAGCTTATTGGGAGTAAAGACAGAGACCCCCCCCCCCGACTGTTCCAGCTAAAATCTACTCGTGAGAGTAATGGATTCCTTCTTTATCTGATTCGAAAAAGGCAGGAAAAGGATAATTATTCAAACGTGAATATTCATTGAATGTAACTGTGAAAAAAAAAAAAGAAAGATGAAATTTAAGGCGACAGCAAATTAAATGGCGCGGCACAATCGCAGCATTCGTAACTGTTGCCCATGCAACTTTTAAGGTTTGCATCTGTGAGATTGTTTTGCAGGCAAAGTTTTCCCGCAGAAATCTTTTCGTCTTGTTGCAGCGCTCGTTTTTCCCATGCCGTTTGAGGCTCTTTCTTTGGCGGCAAGTACAAATTTTTCCGGTTTTTATCCCTGCGACTTACTGCAACAGCACATTTTTCATTCGAAGAACCGGTCGTAATTTTTTTTTTTTTTCCACTTTATTCTCATATTTGCATTCAAAATTCCTCTTTGCTTCATTCGCCATTGCACAACCGCAAAATTATCGCTTCAGTCCATTGACGTTGTCAAAATTTGGGAAAAGCCTTGGATGCGATTTTCGCGATATTGTATCTGTTGTTTTCCATCCGTGTCGCTGTTTAAAATTAAAATTGTGTAATCCACAGTAAGTAAATAGTTTTTATTTACATATAGATATATTGCCGGCGGACGCAACCGATACAGGAAATGAATGACATTTCCCCTGCTGGAGTTCGTTTGAACGCTGCATGAATCGCTGTTTCGAAGGAATCGCGATTCTGAAATAGATCAATTCTTCAAAATTTATCGTTTTTAAAAATGCAATTGACCATTTTTGTTTTCCATTACGCAGAGCTTAGTAAACGAGAGCGAATGCTGACAGCGTTCCTCATTTAACGGAAGGAAACGTGACGAAACCAAGATATTCTGTCGCCGAGCAACCCATCGGCAAAGCTGCCGCTCTAATAAGAAGCAAATCTCATCATAAATTTTCCCTCTTATTACACCCTCTGGATGTTATCCCGATTAATCCCTCTTCTGCATGGTTTCTGTCACTTGTCAAACGATCAACAAATGTTCGATTTGGTGTCGTCGGACAAATTTTTCCACGGCCAGCACTCGTCAAATAATTGGAAATTCCGATGATTCAGCACCGAAAGGCGGTGGATTTCCGTCAAGATCCGTCAAGCACCTAAACTAGCCGTGGAAGCACCTAAACTTGTGACACGGTGTCGGATGATTCATTCGGCACCAGATGTGTCTCGCGGGATGTAAACTGATTTTCTTTTTTTGTGCCGAATTATCCATCAATTGTATTTCAAGGCTTCTTGAAAAGTTACCCGACCGTGTCAGTTTAACATAATCCGGTAAACGAATTTCAGCCTGGAGATTAAGCCATATGCGGTTCCAATCTCGACAACTGACTCAGCAGGGAATTCGCGGAGGCATCGGTAAATGGAAATGCAAAGACTCTCGCAGGCCCCTGCGAAAATTTTCTTGTCCGACCAATCGCGGGAGAGAAAAATTCATATGTTAATTCTGCAGGGAACGCACGTGTTAATGCACGTTTGCTGTGGACCGTTATTAAGGAAAAAGAAACTTCATTAAAGAAATCCATATTCAAAGACACGTGCACGACACGTGCCTGACTTTTGATTATACAACGCTTTGTCCATAAATTTACTTCCATTGATTTCTGATCTATTATCTCCCGATTGACACGCTAAACAGATGGCTCCCAATTGATCCTCGCTTTACGGTCTGCGGACTTTGGAAGCTCACGCCTCTTATAAGACCGTTCAACGCAGATTTCACATCCTCGAGCTTCTATTGAAGATTACTAGCCAATAAACGGGTTTATTTATTTTGTACAGGATTGTGGATTGATAATATATGGAGAATGTCAATTTTTATTTTTACATCGCACCACGATAGGAAAGGAGAAACAGATTTATAAGAGCTTGCCTTTAATGTTGCGCATCCTGCGAAAGCATCTTTTATGAGAATCTCATTGAGGAAATGATTTGTAACGTCTCTTTTGGCAGTCAGGTAGACTGCAAAACGTTTTAATTCTTCGAGGTCTGAAAACGTATGATTCATACAAATGAATATATCTATTCATTAATAATCCTCGTTCACTGCTTTTCCAACGTGAACGGAGACATTACGCAGTGTTGCTCCTCGAATCATTTACACCTTCAAACATGTACAACGCAGTGACGAAGTCATTCTCTTCAGTGTGGTATAATTAACCCTGCCGGATTGAAATCAGTCGCACAATAATTATAAACGGAGAAATTTAAAGGTTAAACTTTGATTTGCAGAGCGAAAATCCGCGTGGAGTTTTCAATTGTGGAAACCTTTTTGGAATACTTTAAAACTCTGCTTTCGAGAAAAAGCAAGCAAAAATTAATCAACATCACACTTAATAACCCTGCAGCGTAATATATATTCCGTTTTCAGGTTTGATTTGAGAAGAAAGGCTGAAGGCGGCACAGATTTCCAAAATATTTTGTCAACACTTCAACTCTTCCCGGCGGCTGTATTCATTGCAAATAAATCGCGAATTGTTTAATGTAAAAGTCAAAAAATGACTATGTAATGGAACTGTACAGTGGGATTTTTCAACTTTGGATTTGACAGAAGCTTTTAATAGATTCCGCGAATAATTTCAGTTTATGAATTTCTTTTTATGTGCCGCAGTTTTGAAGCCAATAAACTTCACTTTTACTCCTCTCTGCATGTGCTTCGATTGCAAAAAGAAACTGAAAAAGAAAATCCTGAAATACATACTTTTTATCGAACATTTCTAATCCCAATAGCAATAGTCTTGTTTTACCTCTTGAAATGACTCGTAATGTGTCATCTATCAATAAGAAATATTCTTTTAGTTCACCCTTCCATGCTTCTTTTTCAATTTGATTCGAGAAAATTATATAGTAGCATTTATAAAAAATTTTCATCCTTGGAGCTCTCTAATCATGTTCTTATTCAGCAATTGCAATCGTTAATTTCATGCTATACATCATTAGAACGATAGCTTTTGATTAGTAAATTAATAGGACTAGACATTAAAAATGACAGTGACATTTCATTAAAAGCTATTGCGGCTGGACCAGGTTATGAATTACAGAATTTCGACGACAGAGAAATAATGAGATGAAAAATCAACTAAAATCGTACGATTTCTCTATACAATCAAGTGAAAATCAAGAAGTATCCAACATTTTATTCGGTAATGGGAGCCTCGGCAGTTTTGGCAAATTTCAGTTTCGCGGCTCTTTGATATGCGGACATCAGAACAAAGCGATTTAAGCCTTTTCACACATTTACATTTAGGTATTTATCAAATATTGTGCAACCCAGCACGAATTATGCAAAACCGATTTGTTCCGCAGATGATGCAGAACTCGAAGGAGTAATAGGAGAGAGGAAGACCTTTCACGACGGGATGAAATAGGGAAACGTGCCTTAAGTTCGGCGGAGGCGAGGGCGCGGAAAATACCTACAGCGAAATCCTTAAAGGCGGTAGGGGAAAAACGAGCGCTTTTCGAAAAGAAAGGCTTTGTCCTACAGCAAATTTTCCTTCTCCTTCCACCGGTCGCCGATTCATCATCCTCAGGGGATAGTCTACGCGGACAAGCTTTTCCTAATTGAAAATAGACCTTTTCCATTGTTTCGTGCCATATGCATCACTGCCTGCTTGGTTGTCGTTGGTACTGCCGGAAAATCGCTTAAATGATAAAAGTAATTTTATTGGTCTGTATCGCTTACAAAATTGGCCGGAATGTTCGAGGCATGAAATAATAAAGTGCGAATATTTTTTTATTACGTATCACTTTGTAACAGACTATTAAGTGTACCATTAAATATGAGCGAAAAACTGATAACGTTCTCGTTATAAAACAACAAAGGTGACTCAATTTGCATCATCTCAATATTGTTGAAAAAATATCAACATCTAAAATCCGTTCGCGATCACGATGAAAACAGTGTGCGATGTACACAAAAATAAATTAACGGCATTTCATTGTCTTCTGCGAGAGATTTTTGGATTCGAAATGAACAAGCGACTTTAGAGCAGAGAAAGAGAAAGATAACTTTATCGGAATATCCAATTCTCTGCAAAAACCTCAGACATAAAGAAAGAGAACTCGATCCAGCTATTGACCCGCGAAAGCTGCTTTCAACCGGACATCGTGAAAGCTCGGTCTCAATTATCCCAAATTAATGTGTTATCGGCATTGTTTTTGACACTCGGATATTTTATAAAATTATTTCCACACCTTCGAAATTCCACTTCTGCAGCAAAAAATACTTCATTATATTGAAAATCTCGAAACTTTTCCACTGGAAGTTTCCAAATAGCGAAAACTGTCTCCAAGCGGAAAGCCCTCGATCAAATTTTTTTCCTTCACTCGATCAAATACACAGACTCCTTCAGAGCCGTCCGAATGACACTTCAGCAGAAAATCCTTTTCACTTAAATCAGTTTTGCTGTCGATCCTCACTTACCCACCTACAGCTTTCAATCTGACTGTGAGACTTTGCTTTTGACTTATTTCAAAATAAAAGAATGCGCTACATTTTTTTTTTTTTCAATTATAATGCTTTTGATTTGGTTTTGCTCATCACTTGATGCCAAAATATTGATGCATATATGTATTATTTCTATCCATATTTTCTCTAGGTTTTTTAACCCTAAGTTAGGTGACCACGCTGATCGCGAAGAAACTTAGATGATTTACTACGTAAAGAACTACGTTAAACCCTCGTTTTTATCAAGCTTCTCCCCAGCTTTTCCACCCTCGTCAACACGGATGTACAAGTAAGAACAACGGAAGGAAAAACAAGCACAATTGACAAACATAATCCACGCCGGCGATGAATAACATACTCTTTCGGAGATATATAAAATTGCCGACCTCTCGAACATAATTCCTGTATTTTTGAGGGAGGTGGTGGAAATATCGGCAAAGGATATTTTTCATTTTTACAATTTTAATGCATGTTCAGCAAATCACGTCCATTCAGCTCTACAGAGGGTCATCCTCTCTCGAAAGTTCTTCATTCACGTGTCCCTCTTCTCTATTTATCCCAAGATCAGCCTTTCTGCTTCTCCTACAATTGACTGGTTTCAAGTTCGTATATATATATATATATATATACACATAAAACTATGGGGTCTTTAAATAAACGTTAAGGATAAACGGTAATCCTTTACAGGATCACGCAAATACTGAAACAACAGAGGAGAGGCAACAAAAGAAATATAAAAACAAGAAATTCAGTTCGCCTCTCAAACATTTTAGCTTTGCTGTGACAAATGCCGTGAAAATGGAAAAATATTCTTTTAAAAAACTTGCCGCAGACACTTTTTCAAAATGTAGGTCCTTTCCACTGTGACAAGTCTGACGACAGTGTAAAACCTCAGTTTGTCGAACTGTCAAAATGCACTTTCAGCCCATGTCATACCGCGATCTCCCTCGCTTTTTCTCATGAATACATTTTGCATTTTTATTCATCCTTTTAACTTTTTCAAGCGCGGAGCCGGTTTTAAAACTTAAAATTCCGCCGGGATACAAATTTATTTTTGTATTTAAGGCTCCAAGGAGACGCGGGAACCGGGAAATTGGTTTTCCACCTTCACCCGGGCGAGAAACCTGAATCAATTAATTAAAATCTTAGCGATGAGAGCCGTAATTTTTATCCCGTAGGTGGTCAAAGTAAAAATTCAGCAGAAATAAATTTATAATTCACCTTTAGGGAATATTCGGAAAAACCCTCTGCTGCCGCGATGCTTCATTATTTTTTTGTCGAACCTGACCGTCTTTGGTTACCACCATCAAAGTTTTCTGTGACTTATCGCAACAATCGAGTTGTGTTTCACGGTTTCCTCCGGATGCCGTTTTAAATTTAATTTCTCGTTTTTATATGAAGATTTACACCGGGTTACGCCTCCCATTCTGAAATTCGTACACCCGAGCCCTGATCGCGGCATCTCGGAGTTGTCTCGCTTACGACGCACGGAAATCATGTCGCACAAAAATAAAGCAATCGAATCATTGCTTAAAGAATATCGCGGACGTCGGGAATGGAGTTGAAAATAAAGAGTTTTCGAAACCGAACATTGGACGCGTCGGATCTGGAGACGGCAACATCCTAACATTTAGCATCTGAGGCGTTTCCTCGCAAGGAAAAGGCGTTCGGATGGTTATATTCCCGTGATATTATGATTAAGGTAAAATCCGACTGTTTGATTGATGGTTTTATTATTCAAAATAATTCTGTTTCAGCATCAGAAATGTTTAGCAATTTATATTCGGAACGATTTACTTTGCAAATTATTATTTTATGCTTCGGAACTTATCCCCTCTTTTCGGCCGAATTAACTTATTGAATAGACTCTGATTAGCCGATGAAGTTTTTCGAAATAAGGATAACTTTTTAGAAAATGCCAAATTATCAGAATTTTCCATCCGTAAAGTTTTTCCGTCGAGAAAACTTAAAAACTTCCAGGGGAATTTGTCGTAAACGGTGCATTCCCGAGTATATCCCGCTAATCCAAGCGCCGTTCCTGGCAGGATTGATATTATATTTCTTCGACATCCATTTTCATTTCCTTGCCCGGGGTTTATGGCACAGAAAACCCTTTCCAATGGGTTGTCCCTTTCCAGCGGGGACTGTCTCTTCGAAATTTATTGTGACCTGTTTTATGTTTGCCGCTTTGCGACCTCTCGCCGCGGTCGTAAATGTCAAAGCCGGACCGTAACCCGTGGAAAGTTCACCCCGAAAGCTGGACTTTCTGAATCTGATTATTTAGCAGATCCCGAGGTTTTTCGGATGCCGACTGACGGAAACAAAAAAATTCTCGGTTCGAACCGCAGATCGACATTCCGGAACGTTAACATTTTACGGAAACTTATCGCGGTGGATAAAAATTTTGGAATCGAAAATCTTTTAAAAACAGACGCGATTTTCATATAGCCGGTAAACGTGAAAGGGAAACGATAAATGAACGCCTTCGATCACAGATAATTTTGCTGGCAGATTTTGAAAGAAGTCAGTGAAAATTAACTCGCCCATTCGATTTGACGAAAAATGCTGTGTGCACCACCGTAGATCATCCTGGTTGCGTTCGGGCACTGCGAATGGCGACGAGTGAACGTTCTGCGGAGATCAAAAAGTTTCGAACGCATTCGGTGCAAAGAGCACAGGGATTGCAGGGAGAAAATGAGGAGAGGGCAAAAGATTCGAGGCGATTTCCAGAAATATTCGGATTAAATGCGAGAAAACTTGAAGAAATGGAGAGTAACATAATGAAAAGTGAAAAAGCAATTTGAGAGTGACTGGGAGAGTGTTTGAATCAATTTCGTCGAAGGATCGTAATTGCTGAAATTACTGATTGAATAAGATGAAACGGAAAAAAATTTTTGGGGCATTGATTGAAGGAAGGAAGGAAAAAGGCAAGAAAAGAGAAAAATGGAGGAAAAGATCCTCTTAATAGAAGTGATTTTACGGTCAGTCGGTTCTGACAGATAAAACGGCGGGCACAGAGCGAGGTTCCCAAAGGAGAGGACAGGAACCGCCTAACTCCTAAGCTATTTTTCCCTCTGCGTCGAGAATTTTCCGCTTTTCCGGTGAGACGCTTCAGCAGGGCAGGAGTTCGAGTCCGCAACGCCACACGAGCCCGGATAACGGATGACAGGCGGATGGGAAGTCAGGAGACGTGCCCTGCAACAACTTGAATATTATCGGCAAATATCAAACGAATAACAGCAATTGAATTCGCGTCATGTTTAGGCAAAGTAAATATCACTGCTGATGGAAAACATATAAATTCCCTCCATCATTATTTATTGATTTGTGAATATTTTGCAAGAATTAAGTGAAAAATCATTTTCAGACTAAAGATTATGTCGCCGAATACGAATAATATAATCCCAAGAGAATTTTTTTCGTTCAGTTTTCATGAAAAACCGAAATTAATCCGTTTCGTTAAAAATATCATGTATAACGCAACCAGTTCATTTCTCAAGCGATTGATTCGACACAATATCATTATGCTTGCTTTTGCATTTTAAGCCGCAGTAAATGCCGCTTTCGTCAACGAACATCAGTCATGATTTTGGCTTAAAATTTTATTACATTTTTTCAAAATTTTGGATCCGAAAAAACAAATTTAATATCACTTATTCACACGTAATTTTTTTACGCGCACGCTCCGGTGACATTTATTCATTTTCGAAGTACTACAGAGTGATTTGGAGAACAAGAGCAATGCACAAATCTATCTCCATCATGCCGCGAAAAACCGGAAATTCTCTTAACACAGTGCCATCAAAACTTAATGGCAGAGGAATTGCGATTACATATTTGGGATTTAAAAGCTTTCTGCAGCAAAGCCTTAAGGTTTATTTCATTCCCCTCTTTGCATTATAACTTGCACTTCCTCTGTTACCACCGAGATTTCATTGTACTTTCAAATGGAGGCGATGAATCAAACCCCCGTTCATCATGGGGCATCAACCTGAGTTTTATGAAAAAACTCTGCTCAGGTATCCGGAGATACCCGGCGATGTTTCGCGTCGAGCCAAATCCGGCGCAGATTCTCAAAGGTTTAGGCATCCGACGAATTTCAAAGCATAGCAAGTTGCCTAACGACACCGACAAGGCGAGGGAGGTTTGCCGCTGCGGGGAGAAAATGGCCGCCAGTCCGACGTTCTCCGGGAGAAGGATTTTTCCGGAAGGTTTTTCCTCGCCTGAGCTTTCCCGTGACTGCGACGCCTCCCGCGGGGGCTCGGCGAACGCGGATCGGTCTTCGAAAACGTTTCGATCGCCGAAATCCTTCCGTCCGCGATTATCAGCTTCCGTCCGTCCGGCGGTTTATCCCGGGAAAATTGCCCTTTTCTTTTACCCGCAGCAGGACCGGGACGAAAATCAGCTTTGGACGGATTGATCATCCCATTCAGTCCTGAAGGGGCTCCGTGAGAAAACCGTCGCATGGTTCACCTCTCGCTGTTTGCTTATTCTCCTCGTCTCCCGCGCTCTTTCCTGCAGGCCGAGGAATCGGCTTTTCCCAAAGGAAGGCTATTTACATTGTAGTAAATTGCAAACCTTTCTCACGGGGAAGCCTTTGAATCAACCAAAGTTTTGTTGGGTGAAAAAATACTCAGTTGACGTGTTGCGAACGGAAATTTCGTTCACGCAATTATAAACTTTCCACTTTTTTTTATCTAGAATACATATCGCTTTATGCTCTTCATGTAAAATATTTGACAGAAGAAAATGATCGCTTTGAAAACAGAAAATCGTTTAATAAAACTCGGTTTTCTCGACCGTAATTGAATGCAGTTTTTTCAGAGCGAAAACCTGAAAATATCTGAATTGTTGTAGAAACTGAGAAAAATCTCCATTGTTTCTGTTACATGTAACGCATTATTTTTTTTCTTGCAATTACGTGCACCTTGGTTTTTCTACCAACGACCCTTAATAACCTCCGTTTATCTAGGATCGCATTTGTCCTGCACATCTTAAGATATCTTCTTCTAAAGGTCAAATACAGGTTTGAAGCAAGGCCTCTCGGAGTGGAAAAAGAAATAATTTTAGTGTGAGAAAACCGAGATTCGGGAATTGCTTTCTCAATTGAGGATTCCGCACAGATTTGTTACTCTAAACTCACGTTTGAACTTGCCGATGGCCAAAGAGCATTAATGTCGCGTTCAACTTAGGCAAACCTCCGTCGCGGCGCGGAACGTAAGATGAAGCGAAACGGTCGGGGGAACCGCAGCAAAAACCTGTTCTTCCTCGGCAGCATTCGGATCGGGGGTTCGTCGTGGCGCCGGTGGGCCTGGAACGGGTTTCCAGAGCGGCGCCGGATACCACCAAACGGTCGGGGGCAACTTCGCTCGCCCGAAACGTTCGCCTTGTTGCTTCGTGTTCCGCTGCGGCGCTTCCAGAAAGGCGGCCCAATCGCAAGACGGGACGAAAGCTCCCAAATTCGATCATGTCGAATCGCCGCGGAAAATCTTTTCCGAGGTTCGACGCAATTAATGTGGGGGGGGGGGGGGTCTCCCATTTTTGCTGCCGACAGGAATAATTCCTTATCATGCCGCAGTAACGAAAATCGATTTCCAGTTATGCGTAACGGGTGAATCATTCACTTATGCAATTTATCACTGTGAGTGGTGTTTCCTGTATCGGGACGTTCGGGATTGATTGATCGATCGGTTTTTTCATTAGGATTGATTGAGTAAATGAATATTGATGACCCCTCGGCACCATTGTTTATGTTTGGAAATTGATTTAACCTTTTTTCCTAATTCTGGAATCTCTTCCCTGTAATTCAGCATCGGCACGGATAATCTTTGGGCGGAGGCCTTCGACGCCGTCCGGCGTCAGGCAATGTCGGAGCGGATGCCGACGTGGATTTGTCCGCGGTCGGTGCCGTCTTCCGTGGCGGCCCGCGGAAAGTCCTACCGACTCGTCCACGTCCCACGATTTCACCAAAACGACAGCGGGGAACGTTCGCGCACGGGAAATTTCGGGAAATTTCTTTTTCCGCCCCACCCCACCCCCCCCCTTGCACGAAAAACGCTTGACGGCCTTTTGAAGGCGGAAAATTTCACATAAATTTTCCCAAAATCAAAAATTTATTTCTTCAAGAATCCGGGAAAGTTGTCTGCGTAATTTTCAGTGCCGCCAACTGTTTCTCGAATTCAAAGAAACCGAAACTCGGCAAAGTTATAATTAATAATTCAAAATACCAAGAATAGTTTCAGGGAAATTTCGCCTCGATATGGGAAACTTATTTAATAGCTTTTGGAAATATTTCCATTTCCATTTCCGGTTTAATAATTCCATTTGGGATTGCTGTTGCAGCCGAAAAGAATCGAATTCTCGGGGAGCTTCTCACACTTGTCCCGATCGGATTTTCCGCGGGCGGCGGCCCCTCCGACTGGACACGTACCTGGAGGTGCTCCCTGGCATCTGAAACTTTTTAGTCCGCCCCCTCGGTTCAAAGCCTCCAGCAGAGCATTTTCTCCGCTCGCGATTGCCATTTTCCGCGTTCGAGAGGAGCGGCTTTCGGCTTTGCGCGAAAATTTCCCTCGGACGAAGCACAAAAGCATCGGATTGCAGCGTAATACAGCGAGAGAGAGACCGTGCAACGCGAAGGGGCTCCTCTGAGCTTGCCGGTCTCGGAGCAGAGCTTTTCCGAGCTTTCGACATCTGTTCTTTCACATCTTCCACTTGCTTTTGTCTTGGGAAATTGCCTTTTGTCTCTCCCGATTACTGCCTCGCCAGGACTTTTTCCATCTCTTTTTTCGACCTTCTCAGGACTTACTCATGAATTTTTGATGGTCCCCGAAGAAATTTATTTCAGGATATTGCTTTTCGAAAAGTTTATTTGAATTTGATGGAAATGAAAACACCCTTCGATGACCCAATAAACCTTTTCTCCTCTAAACGCGCAAAGAGCTTCTGCAGCGAAATTTCAACAGCCCCACAATTAAATTGAATTAAATCTATTTCTTTAATACGTATATTATATACTGACATTCTCAAAATTGTATCGCGTCCAGTTTTAAAATGAATAATTTTCACAACTGTTACGTACCAAGTTATTCATCGACCGGTGTCCTTTGAAAACAATCTTAAAGAAATCGATTAATAATGCATAAATAATATTCAAGATGTAGGCATCGGTTTATATTCTACTAAATTCCTGAATACCTGACTTTTTGTGGTGCCCGAACATCTCGACCGGGCTTACTTCGCAGATACATAGAAGTTTTTTTTTAACGGGTTTGTGCCCAGTTTGAAGGAGTGCCCGATCAAGTTCGGTGGCACGGTTTCTGGTAGTCCATACAAAAAAATCATTTCAGTCACAATGAATTTCAATTTTTTTTAATTATAACAATTCTCAGCCAATTAGACGTACAGAATATCCATCAATTTTGATAGAGTTCAGGAAATACTCCCAATTAACAGTCTGTACGTCTTAATTGCCTGTATTAATTCATCATTCAAAATAGTTTTTTCTTCCCCGAACGGCTCAGGTCTTATCGCATGCTCCGTGGCTTCGAAAAACCTTCGAAAGCGAAGTCATTCAAAGGTTTGTCGGTGTCGTCTCACGTGACGGATGCGATTTCAAGCGGAAATTCCCTGTCCGGAGGTTTCAGATAATCCGGAGATAAGGAGAATTTTATTTATCGCATCACTCGAAAAAATTGCCCGAATTTTCTTTTGGCCGCGGGGGGGGGGGGGGGTGGGGGGGCGAATTTTTATGTACGTTTTCTCGAC
>JAOWBB010006703.1:0-19634 GCA_028565995.1 Ricinus marginatus
TAATAATAATAATAATAATAATAATAATAATAATTAATATGTAATAAATTTATGTATTTATATAATTATGTACGTTATATTATTATTATTATAATACATATAACTATGTATGTTATTATATTATAATAATTATGTATAAATATATAAATATTTTATTTTCTTCTGACATAGCTCTCACCTGACATATTGTTTTCATATCTAAATTTTGACTCTCTAACGTTGAAAAGAAGTTATCAACTGCTTTATCAAATGTTTCAAATTCTAAATAAGATTTATTACAGTGCTGACGGAATAAATATGGATGGAACTCTTCGTTTACTAGATAATCTTCAAAATTTCCATCTGTTGTAGGTCTTTTTTCAGTTTTTTGAATGACATAACCCTAAGAACAAAATATGTTCCAGTTTTGTTTTTTTCGATTTGTAATGTGCATATATGAAAATGAATAATATACTTTTTTCCTTTTTTATTTTCAACCTTGGAGATTATTATAGAAATTATAGATGAAAGTGAAATATTTTAAAAATTTATAAAACATTTTAAAACCTTAAATGTTTGAAAAAATTTCTGTTCATCTGTAATCTTTTAATTATAAATTTTAAAAATTTCCAAAACTTAAATAGATGAATCAAAAATTTAAAATTTGCAAATTGTATTAAATATGTATAGAAAATAATCAATTAAATAATTTTTCATTTAAAAGAAAATTTAAATTAATTATTAGCAAAACACTAATTTCAATGAAAAATCAGA
This sequence comes from Ricinus marginatus, assembly GCA_028565995.1. Lineage (NCBI taxonomy): Eukaryota > Metazoa > Arthropoda > Insecta > Psocodea > Ricinidae > Ricinus > Ricinus marginatus. Next base: position 754 of record JAOWBB010006703.1, read on the forward strand.
AAATTCATTAAGAAAAACCTATGAAACAAAGGAAATTATTTTTAATTTTTTAAAATGAAATATTAAAAGAACAGGGGCAAATTCAAAGATAAATAACGCACCTTCATTGGTTTTGAGCCAACTTCTTTCATCAAATTATCAGCTTCAAGTAAAGCATTTGCCAACTGCCCCAAATGAGTTTCAATATATACATCTTTCCCCAGTTTCAAATTTCCATGCAATCCAACTCCTATTAAAACATGTTCAATCACTGCAGGACCATAATCTGCAATTTTATATTATTTAAACATTTTATCATGTTTCATTTTAAGTTAGACATTCTTGATTTAAATTTAATTCAATGTATCACAAATATTATAAACATTTAAAAATAACTTGAAATATATTTTGCCATAAGAAAAAAGCATAATTTATTATTATCACTATTTTAATGCCATCAGTTTTTGTAATCTATATTAAAATTCTATATCTAAACTTTAAACGTAACAATATATTTTTAAAAACAATGCCAAAATTATTTTTATAATTTTTGAAAAATATCTTTCAGTAAAGATATTGAGAAGAATTTCATAAACTGTATGAGGTTGTGGAACCTCTTACAGAGGTTCTTACTACAAACTTTTAAAAAATATGCTTTTTTAAGACATACCAAAACTAGGATTTAAAATTTTTTTAAGGTTATCGCCATTCTTTGCATTTTCAAATGTTGATTTCAAAGCTTCTTTGGTGGGAGGCCCAGAACTCAGTCTTACTTCATCAATTGGATATTTTTCCTTCACAAATCTGTCAAGAAATACAGATACAGTTTAAATGAATCTCCTACTTCTAAAAGATCAGGAAAAAAAATTCAGTTATGAATTGAACACACTTTAGCCTTAAAATATGTAAAATGATAAAATTTAAAATAATTTTTCTCTTTATTATTTATATATACATATGAAAAAGCTAAAAACACTTACCTAGAAATATCCTTTGTTACATTATGCCTCAACATATTTAATATTGTGAATTCATAGTCAGTTAATATAATATTTCCTTTATCATACAACTGAATAATTAGATGATATGCAGCTTCTCCTGATCCAAACTGTAAATCTACCACTCTATCAATTCCAAGTTGTTTCAAATGCTCCAATCTTTTATTTTTTAAGTGCTTTCTCAACTGAAAAATAAAACATTTTATAAATAAAATCCATTGTTGTTCATTCAATTTTTTTTATGCTGTTTATAAGTAATAATAAATAAAATATTATGCTTTTCAAAATAAGCAATTAAAAAACAATTCATTGTTTCTTGAGAAAACTTCCCAAACATAAATGAATTTGTTTGAAACATGTTATCACCTGTACTTTTTCGGTTAAGAGTAGAAGCTTTACACAGTTTATAAGTCATCTTAGCATGAATGAATAGAATTTGAAAAATAAAAACTTTAGTACCTTCATACAGAATCCTGATGGAGCCACATTTTTTGGCCATTCATAATCCGTTGAATGAATTCTAATGCCAGATTCAAGTAATATGACAACTTTTTCATCAGGTTTTTGCAACTTAAATAGATATGTTTTCTGGTTGATATCATATATCTGATTCACTCTTAATCCCACATATCTGAATCAAAAAATGTATTTAGCATAAGGGTGTTTAAGGAAAAGATAAAACAAAAGCAAGATTACGTGAGGAGGAATCATACTTCTGAAGATCAGCAAGGCTACAAATTAAATCAAGAGTACTAAAACGTGTTTTCATTTTCCAATATTTTCTTGTGCAACGTTAAAACGAGAAACTGCCCTACGTAGTGATAAGGAATTAGAAAGCTACATTACGAATTCGATAACTCCCCCCAATCTCTGCGTTTGCGCAAAAAAAATTGAAATAAAAAAAGAACAAAATAATAAGCTTTTACTTAATGAAAAAATTAACGTTTCTTAAATTTCTCTTTTTACGGTTTTCGACCGTAATTACTCCAATATTTTTTTACGTGGAAATTAAGTATCGTGTTTATAAAAAACGTGTAATTTTGTCGAAGTAATTTTTGTTTTACCGCTTACGCACACACTCATTTAAATACATCAGAAAGATCCCACGTCAACAACACGGTCCCATGGTGTAATGGTTAGCACTCTGGACTCTGAATCCAGCGATCCGAGTTCAAATCTCGGTGGGACCTATATGAAAAATTTTTTTTCGATATTTTTTTCAACCTGAACGGAACACGGGTTTTACAAGTGTCGAGCTTCTAACGTAAGCACCTGCTTATATTCTGCATGGCTTCTCTTACGTTGTTCAAAGCTGGAATCGGAAACGTTTTCCCGGCCACGGCAACCGGCAATTCGGGTTATATTGCTTCTCGACTTTCATATCAAGCGCAAAGCTAAAAATTTTGCTGTCATTCACATTTTTTCGTTAAAATCCGGATTCCAGGCACTACGTTTGACGAAAAACAAATCGAGGGTCGATGCGAGCGTTCGCGATGGGTCAAAGAACCGAAGCCTGAATCGTGACGGCGACAACTCTACCTTTTTCATGGCATCAGGCAATGGAATTCAGTCCAGTTTCCGGGGCATCTATTCCTGCGATTGCTCAAGTGTTAGGTACGATCTCGCGAGCGAACGCATCTTCGGCAACCGTTTGCCTCACCTCGAATCCTCCTACTTCTGAAGAGCTAAAAGTGGGTCGATGCGACTCACGACAAGGAACGCCAAAATGTCTGCATCTTGCCGGAATGCAAAAATGATTGCGAATCAAATTAAAAGTTCCTGAGTTTCGACTTTTCTGTTCTCGAATCTAAAGATCGAAGACCCAAAGGAAAGGCAGTGAAAAGTAAAAAAATTTTAGAAATATTTACGATCTGTATTTAAATCACTTATAGAAATTGGATATTTTTTTTGTTTTTTTTCTTTTTTTTCACTTTATTAGAGACTTTCAATTTTTCTCGCTCTCTCATATAATTTTTACCGAAAACATATAAAATACTTCGTCAGTCAATAGCCGTTTGTTTCGACGAAATAGTATGAAAGTTTACACAGCGCTTAAAATGCCGCACTTTCCCCCTGCGCACTTAGTGCTTTGACTTCTTTTTTTTCTTCGACTTTTTGTGCCTTTTTTTTTCCCGCTCCGAGTCCGAAGAATCCGACGAATCCGAGACGTGCTTCTTGGACCTCTTCTGCTTTTTCTTTTTGCTTTTCGATTTTTTCTTTTTGTGCTTTTTCGTGCTCTCCTCCGACACGGACTCCGACGAGCTCCTCCCTCTCTTCTTCGATTCGCTTCCGTTGCTGCTAAATTGTTTCCCATCTCTTTCGCTCATCATGTGACGGGACTTCACATTTTCTTCCTGTAAAACACGAAAATCGATTTTCAACAAAATTCCAGGTTCCTCAGTATTTCACGCGGGCAGAAATATATATATATATATATATAAATATATTTATATATATAAACAAAAATTTGTCGGTTCTTTCCCCGGCGAGGGGGAGGGGGAGGGGAAGGGAGGAATTTCCCGATTCTTTTGACCAAAAAAAAATCGAATACGTAAGAATACTGTCCTGGAAAAAGAAGCAAAATAAAATGACCAGACAGAAGTACCTCAACATTTTATTCAAAATTTTTTCGTCATCAACGGTCGAATCCGAATGATTTACCTGAAAAGAAAAGGGCGAGCATTGTAGAGAGCAGGTAAAAGGAAAAGGATTCGAAGAGTGTCGGAAGGATCGTGAGGTGAATTTGTCGCGTTTTTTACGGTTAAAGAACTTCTTCAGCGACTACCGGTTGGTATCCGTCGTAAATTCTAAAACTCAAGCTACCTTTCTACGTTTCCGTTCAAATGACATCTCCACGTAAAGTACTAACAAAAGTGATTTTTTTTTTTTGTCTTCCGCATTTCGGATGTAGCCAAACTATCTGAAAGTACGGTTCGCTAACCAATAAAGATAGGTACCTGATGCGTGTGATTTGTGACCGGAAGCCGCCCTTTTATGCCCTGGAAAAAAACTCTTCCAAGTGGGATCATATGTTATCGGCATCACATACCATATCCAGCCATTTAAGCCACGATGGCTGGTTAAAATTGCCGGTAAACCTCTCTTCTATTTCATTCTTCAACTCCTCTTGCTTACACTGACAAAATAATCTCTCTAGATTCTTAAGAGAGGACCTGGCTGTTAGAATTTCAGCTTTGTAACGTTTATAAAAAAAAAAAAAACAATTATTTTGAGACAATTTTTATTCTAATCTTACATTCATTACCCAAAATCTCCTAATAAAGTTTATGGTAAACTTTTGCGTTTCCCAACAAATTTAATTAAAAAAATACGATTATCCAATTACTAGAAGCAATAAATTTGACGTATTGCATTGACACCATTATTTAAAAAAAAATATGTCCATATAATTTTTTCTCACAGAAAGAAAAGGTAAATGACAAATATTCAGACCGTTCGTCAGGTCGATGGTATATCGTTGCGTTTTAAATTCCATGTGGATATTTGTGAAATTAGCGGAGACATGCAGAATAAGGCAACAACTGTTTCAACAATGCTAAATAAACCGTGCGAATTAGATAATAACTGATGAATATTAAATTTTTCTTTTCTTTTTCTGCATTAAAAAAATTCGCTTGCTTTCTCACCAATAACAAACGGTGTAAATCGGAATCGAATTCGGACATCGAACTCGAACGGCCACGAATTTTTCATTTCTAAACTATCAAAAATGCTTTCGATCAGCTACCAACCTCATCGGAAGATTCGTCATAATTTGGTACAAAATGCACTTCGTCAATAGTTGCTCTTTTCGAATCTATGGATTCTATTGTAGAAGATAATGTGGATCGAATTTGATAATCCTTTCTGCTACTTTTCGTTTCGGACAAATCCTCATCTCTGAAACGAATAATTTCAAATTTGAAATTTAGCATCAAGGCGTGAATGTGCAAATTTTGTCTTTTCGGCAACTGGCAGCAGTAAAAAAGAACATTAAAAATACTAACGCGTTTCTGACCCTTTTCTCAATGCTATGCACACCGGTCGGACTGGCATTTCGGTTCAATTTTTCTACCTTAGAACCCAAACGTTCCTTTACCGATATTCTTCCCACTTGCGGAGACTTCGGATTCTCTTCCTTTTTGCATAAGTGTTTACTTCCCTTTACTTTCCCTTTAGAAAAAAAAATTCATTTAAAACTGAAAATCTCACACAATCCAAATAGATGTGACCCATCAGCATACACAAACATGTCATGAATAACTAGTTATCATTTCCTATTTAAATTTAATTTGAATGAAAACTGAAATTTATTTATAAATCTCAATATCTTTGAAATGAAAAAAATAGGAATGCAAAAGAATTGAGGTAAATGTTGTGGAAAAACATAATATTACTAATTTACACATTTGATATAAACATTTTTTAAAAAATGTTTTTTAAATGTTATAAATCGGATATTATCCAGTTCAGAGTATCACAAATTTCGTGGCAAATAAAACGAATATAAAATAAGCAAAGAAAAATTTATATTAAATTAGTTCTTCTATACCTTCTTCAGAACCGTCATTTTCGTTCCCTATCGGTATTGTAATCTGCAGTGAATTTATTGTTCTTTTCATTTCAGTCTTCATTTTATTTATCTGTAATATTAAAAATTTTTGCTTTTAGAAAAAAACATTTATTTTTATATTGTGGAATAATAAGATGGAATTAGCCTCCTTAAACAAAAAATCAGAACGAAAGGAATATATCTTGGGCGCCCAGAAGAATTTTGTTTTTATTACTTGCCACAGCATTATTCCTTAATTTTTGCCTTTAATATGTAATATTTTAATATTAAAAAGAGGAGAAAGGAACTTTCGGCCACCCCTGACCCAGCACTTTTAACGGACTACAGAAATCTGAGACATAACAGATAAATGAAATGCCATTTCTTACGGCAAATATTGACTTTATCTTTTCGGTCTTTAATTATAATGTTACGGATGTTTACTGTCTACTACAAGGCGTATGATTCCAAAATGTTTCACCTCGACGGAATTTCGACGCAGCTTTTCTTTATCCCTGGCACTAAAAACTCTTTTTATTTTATCCCCGTCCATTTCCGCTCTATTGTCCTTTGTATTGTTTCTGTCCTTTTCTGGAGTAACTATTAATTTCCTGTCTTTTCTCTCCTCTTTGTCTGGAAACGAAATAAAGTTCGTAAGCTATCCGCAGTTGCCATCTGTATGTAGTTGTAAAATTTTTCTTTTATTAATTGGTTGCAGAGGAGAAAAATCTAAAATTTGACGAGAACGCACGAATCCGTGTATTTTCGCCTAATCCTACCATTTGTCAGTTTGGAGGGTTCTCGTTCCCGAATGGCATTCACCGCCCTCTTGAAAATCGCGTTTTCGGCTCGTTTGATGACTTCCCTGGTGACTTTGACCGCAAATTCGGGAGAGTCCTTCGGGGACTGGGACAAATTCTGCTTCGGATTCGAATCTAAAACTTGATTCTCGTCCAGCTCCCATTTTGATTTTTCTGGTAATTGGGCCAATATCCCTTTTTTCTCCTTCTCTACTGAATCCTCCAAGAGGCTGTCGTACGAAATATGCAGCTCCAGCTCAGCGTTGTAATCTGCCAGCTCTGCTTCTGGAGGATCGACGTCTTCTGAGGAATAAAAATTAGCGTTATATTCCGGCGTTTTCGCGGATGTGCAATCTATAAACATTAATAAAATTTTTAAATAATCCTTTTCCTGGCTTCAATATTTACTCACGCGAAGGACTTGCTTTGTTGGGAGAATTTTCCTCTACTGTCGAAGTGATCTTGCTTTCGGAGTCCTCGATGGCTATGAAAGTCGATACAAAATTAGGCGCTAGGTCCGAGCGCTGATTTATTTCTGGTTGAACAATTGGAGAGCTCTGAAATAAATTTAACCACATCAGAATAATTTCAATCGGATATCTTTACATTTATCTTTAAAAAAAAAACAAAGTTGGATTTTTTAGTCAAATATTCACAACTTTTGAGTACTTTCAAAATATAAAGTGCAGGCATTCGGTGAAGAAATCACCATAATGAACTATTTGGTATTATATGCAGATTCAGTTCTCACCTCTCCTTCTACCTTTGTATCTTTCTCTTCTTCCGGTGATTTGTCTTTCAAATCCGTATCAACCTTAAGCTCTTGTTTCCGTTTTTTCTCCTCCTTCTTCTCTTTTTTCTTTTTCTTGCGAGCTGCTCTTTCTTCTTCTGTCTCTTTCTCCTTTTTTTTCTTCTTCTTTTCCTTTTCCTTTTTTTTTTCCTTTTTATCGTCTTCCTCCATTTCTGCCACCTAAAGATTTACGTTTTAGTTCGACATTTGAGACAAAACAAACAATCCAATTTATTTTTCTATTACCTTCGGACTTAGAACGCGAGAAGGTTCGGCCACTTTCATCGGGCTGGTGCTTTTCTTCGTTATTCCCTCTTGTCTTTGACCGCTGTCGCTTCTTTTCCTTTCCTTGTCAGCGGATTCGCTTCTCATTCTGTGCCTGCTTCGACTGCTTCGATTGCCGGTGGAATGGCTCCTTCGCTTTTCCTCTTTGGTCCTGCTAAAACTTCTATGTCGACTAGGTGTTCTTCGTTTCCTATTGCTGCTGGAACTTCTTTTTCTCTTGTCCCAGCTAGGACTCCTCTTGCGTTTGTCTCGACTTCTGCTTCTTTCTCGACTTCTTCCGGGCCTTTTTTCCTTCTCATATTCTTTACTTCGATTTCGTTCCCTACTGTATTTTCTCTTATCTTTATTACAATCGTAGCTTTGTCTTTCCCTGCAGCAATAAATTTCAAACGAGTCTTCATTTTCCGTTCAAGGTTCGGGGAGTTACCTACCTCAAGGAATGCAAAATGGGTACCTGCTCCTATTTCTAATATCTTTATTTTTCTGCCTGTTATCCGGCGACTTTTCTTTGCTTCTCTGCGTTCGTTCCGTCGAAGCCTTCTTCACAGGTGAGTATCTCCGAGAACCGGAGCGTCTGCTTCGACTTCTGTTCTGGTATCCGTTGTCTCTGTCTCTGGCACGCTCGCGATCTCGGTAGCGATCTCTATCTCTGTCGTTGTCCCTATTCCTATCCCTATTCTTTTCTGGATTAAAGTTATTTCTGCAAAAGAATTTATAATTTCTCATTTTTTTTTCGCAAAGAAAACTGAACTTATATTTTTTCATTTTTCTAAACTTAATCAATATTTATTGTGAATTCGACGAATGAAACATTTTGCCAGTGGTCTTCCATTATATGATTCGTTAAGTGTATGCACGAAGTGCCAGCAACGAAAGAATAAACTGAGCTTTATGGATTGTACAGGCACCGTGGCAATGCACGTGTCGCATGGAGCTATAAACGTGTAAAAACTATCTTATATCAGTCCGGCTAAAATTTTAATATTCACATAAGACACATGCGGGCACCACTTCTAAGTGCAGTAATTAATATAAAAACCCTTAAAAATTTTGTTATTTTAGCTAAATAATAAAGTAAATTATACCTGCAATTATACGGTTTAATTTTTTTCTATATTTATATTAAAGTTACGAATGAACCTGACGTAATAATGATGTTTTTCTTACAGCTTTTTTTTCCTCTCTGACGATGACTCCTAAAAGAAGCTTAGAACCATCACCTTAATATGACAAATTATGATATTCCGAATAGTTTGTTATGGAAATAATAAAATTTAATATCAATAACTTGTTTTTCAAAGCCCGAATCCCAATTTAATTTCCATTCTTCGTTTCTTTCTCCTTTTGTTCAATAGTTAAATATAACACGGAATTAATTATCTGGTCCTGCTCTTACCTTAATAGAGAATTCGAATGAGATCTCCTCCGTACATTTCTATCTGTGAAAATGGATTCTGTTTCCCTTTCGCCACTCCGATAATCACGATCACGCGAATCCCTTAAAAAGAAACAAAGAAGAAAAAAAGGAAAATTATCTGAGAGCTTAAATTTTTTGTAAGTAACATCCTCCATTGTTTTTTTTTCGAAGCTACTGAAAACACTTTTATGTTGGGTTAAAAATAAAGTAAATAATCAAGCCACAATCAAAAATAACACAAAAAAAATGGAAAAACTGGAGATGATTTGTCCTGGAAAATTGATGGAAAGTCTGGTTCCTGGGAAAAAAGGACGACGAAAGATAACAGATGAGAAGGTTCGAGATTTTACTGGATGCAGTAAATATTATTAAACCATGATGAATCGAGATGCACTTTCACGTCAAAAGTCTCAAGTTAGGTCCGAAACACACAAATATCATCTACAAATTAAAAACTAAAAATAAGGCGGATAACGAAATTCGGCGTCTGGAAGGTGCAAGGCCAAGCATGCGTGACATATATATATAATATATATCATATAAATGTATCCGGATATATATTTTTGTCTCCATCTATCGAAATTTCGGCTGCCGGCCACACATTTAAACATTGAGAGAGTTTCGATCTGGGCATTTTCGATCACGTTTCGGTCCTACGGTTGGCGCTGATACTACACAATTACCTTGGATAAGCGTTGAATTTTGGAGATACTCGATGATCATAATATTGACTTTGAGATCTATGAGATCTACCAGATCTACGAGGTGACGTCATATAATTTTCATCCCGATATCTATGAAGACAACAATTAACATGATAAATTAGAATTTAAACTATTAAAATTAGCCAATTTCCTTCCTCATGTTAGGCTCTTTCTTAATATATAAATGTATGTCTATTAACAACCGGTGTTTTGCTGTAATGGCAATAATATTTTATTTTTTTTATTTCTTTTAAGATTCAAAATTAATATTACCTTTAAGATAATCATATTTCGGTATCGATTTGGGAGAAAAGGAACTAGAAATGTTGTCAACTACTCTGCCGTGAAAGAGCGTCGTCTTTTTAATGAATCTTCTACTGAAAGTCTGCCACTTAGCTCAATTTCTTTCATTTCTTGACGCAATAAATTTTTGCATCTCCACTTACAAACATTTGCTTCGGCGCGAGAGAGCAAAGACGAACTTAGGTTAAATAATATGACACGACTTTTTTTGAATCACGTTAAATTCGCACGGGCGTTGCGAGCATTGCGTATCAGAATGAAAAAAGGGACAGTTGAATTGCCGAATGGTGTATATATGTAATTCTTCTCTTTCATATATCATCTTTCACATGACAAACACAAATCACACATTCGTATGCAAAGCACTATTTAAATCCAGCCTTTTCCTTCCCGTCCCCCGCGTACTTAAACAATGGATATTAAATGAAACAAACATTCAGCCAAGTATTCCTAGATCCGAAAAAAGAAATTGAAATTTCTTCATTTCTCAAAAAAGCGAAATGTATTTATATAAATGAACAGATTTTGAAATACTAGGCGAATTTATAATTTTAATACAGTCCCCAATAAACGTTAACATCACACATATATATATATAAATAAGAAATCAGTTTTTTCGAATAAAATGCGCACATTCTAAAACATCTATAAAAATATAATGCGGATCCAAAAATACATGTATAATATGTTAAATTGTTAGGTCACTCATAATACGCCGTGATAATTAAAGTATTTATGTTATTCGATTAATATTCATACGTAAATATGTTGTTGTGTATTTATAAAATATGACTGTCATTTCAAACAAAATTGAATATATCTGAATTTTAGATAAATTTCTATAAAATTTTGAAATAAATTTAACTTTTTTGAAACGTTTTTCAAAGATTAAATTATTGTATGAAAGCTGACACCTGCATAAGTAGGTATATGAATATTATGCAATAGATGATCTACTTAAAAACTGATCGATCTGTAAAATCATCTTTATAAATTTTTTACAAATAACATAAGAAATTAATTTATGCATAAGAAAATAATTCATTTTTTAATATAAAAAGCTACATAAAAAGAATTACGAATTTTTTTTGTTAATTAAGATAAAAATTAAGCATTAAGTAAAAATTTTTAAATACTGTAATATTTAGAAATTTACAATCCCCAAAACCATTTTCTGTGATTCAACGAAGAAAAAATAAAAATTATGTGAATGAGGATGGCTATGAAAGTTTAATAATAGTTTAATAAAACTGGACATAAAAGAAACCTTTAAAATTAAATTACTACAAAAATTTAAACACAATTTGTTCGCATTTTATTCAAAAAAATATGAAAGTAAAATTTAATATACAATAAAATTACATATAATCGGTTGAACGGTAATTTCTAATATTCTTTTAAAAATTTCATATGTGTTATTAAAAAAAATTTTTCATTTTTATTGCATATTAGGTTTGATTATTAACATTTAAAAATTAAACAATAGTATCTTACATCCTAATTTTTGAAGTAATTTTTTTTATAGTATTAAATACAATAATTTATGTCTTAACAAATTATTATTTTATTTTTCCGGATTTTCTATAATTTAATAAAAAGGAAGAAGCACGTTTTGGTAGTATTTGTTCATGAGGTTAAATTCCTATTAAAAATTTAGCAAATGATTGAAATGAAAAGTAAAATACGAATGTTCATAATCATAAATGGATATTTTAAAAATTTTGTACAAGCCAATAAATTTTTATTTTAAATTAATTATATTTGTTTAATATATATTGATATGAAAATGTTATATAAAATATAAAATACCTTTTAACAATTATTGTTACATATATTTCCCATAATTGAAATTGATGATGGTATAACGCATAATTGTGAAATAATCAATTAATATCTAATAATTCACAAAGGTAAAATTTTCGTTTATATAAAGGTATAACATTTTGATTCTTAAAACGATTTGACTTTTAAAAATATTTACACAGGTTATAAATATTTCAAAATTTTAATTTCAGTTTTCCTTAAAATTTTTTCCAGATATTTAAGTTTTATAAAGTGCTTTTAAGCAAATTGTTTAAAAGAAATTAGTTATTATCACATATTAATTAAAATTATTTTGAAGGGCAGTTAAGTTATTATTTTACATTATCAATATATTATAATAATACACTATAACCTTGTGCTTTGTTTACTATTAAAAAAAGGGTAGAATTTCATCTAAAAAAAAAAAGGATTTTAGTTTATAATTAAGAAATAACAATTTATGCCTATAAACAATATATTAAAATATTTTTCAAGTATATGATTAAAAATTTTCTATTTTAAGAGACGTAAAATTTCTTTAAAAATTATTAAAAGAAATTTTGTATAGTTATAAATTAGCTTAATTTATTTATATATTATAAAGATATAAAAATTTTAAAAACTATATTTTATAATGAAAAGATAACTTCAAATAAAAATTATAACCAGCCGCATTGCAAGTTTTTATATTTCAAGAATTATAATATAACAAATATTAAAAAATTCTTATACAAATAACAAATCACATCCGAAGTATTGAAATAACTTATGCAGAATATGGTTCATAAATATTTTTATTCAAAAATTTTTAAAGCTGCAAACAATATTTATACCTATATTTTTTGGAATTTTTAAACACTCATGTGTAAAGCAAAATTATATTATTTTTGATTGACTATATTTTTATCATTACAATAAATAACTAAAAAAATGCGTAATTAAAAAAGATTTATTATTTAATAAAACCAAAGACAGAATTATTTTTTTTATGAGCCATCATATTTGTCAAAATGTAGTAAACAATCTTAATGTATTCTTAGCAACTTGATTTTAGCAGTTTAAAATTATACATATTTATTTTTCATTAAAATAATAAAGGATTAAAATAAACATGAAAATTTTCTTATTCCCAATTAGAGGAATTATTTCCAAAATTAAAATTACTTGAATTTAATTTTATTATCGTTTACCAAGATTCAAATACATAATTAGATTTTTCATTACGCAGTTTTTATTTAGATTGTTTACGAGAATAATGTAAATTTAATCAGGAAAAATTAATACAAATAAACTGTTTCAGAAAAGATTCATGATCACTGAAACTATATTAAACTTAGTTAATTTATATATACAAAATATAAATGAAATCACACTGGAAATATAAAAGATCGCAATTTCATTTATTTTTAATGTTATTAACGATAATTACATCAAGCTATGAGATTGGTCTATTTTTTTGATATATAAAGAAAAGCATTAAAATACCTGAATTACCCTAAATTATTTAAAAATCACAATAATATTGAATTTGAATTTTGTACCGAATAGACAATTTTATTTATTGGTAAACTGTTTAATTCGAATTTCTATAATTAAATTTATTTTTTTTTATATTTCTAAAATCAAAATTATTTCTCATCATTATAATTTTATTCTTTTCACTTGCAATTAAGTGTAAGAGCTTTCAACAATAATAATTACAAAATTCATTTTCTTAAATTTACAATACATTTAAAAATAAAATACTGGTATTGTGGAGACAAAATCATTGAATGTTTAAAATGTATAGAATTATTCATAAAAAGAATAATTTTAAGCCTGCAAAATTATGAAAGCACAGTTTAGTAAAACACAAAAATTTATATTGACATAGATTTATTCGATTTTAAAATACAATTCACATGAAATTGGGAAGTAGAATATCATTATCTAATTTACATTAAAATTCAATTTATAAATAGAAAAATGAAAATCATGAAACCGTTGATGTTGAATTCAGCATATGAATAATTGATCAAAATTTATTTAAGTAAATCAATGGATTGTTAATTCTATAGCTCTAGTGTGCAAAAAAAATTTCGATAAGATTAAGGCTATTTATACTTAACAATAGTAATTAAAATATTTCGTGGAAGACAATCGAATTTAAAGAAATTATAAACATAGACAAAAATTTTTTTCTCAGGATATTATGTCAGAACTTCAATATTTCGAATTTTATTCCTATATTCTCGGTATCTACTTTTTCAGTAAGAAAAAACATCTTTAAATTACACCTTATTCTTCATAATTCTATAACTATAAAGCTTTTAAATCCCATTTAAATGGAAAATAAAGAGTTAAACAAAAGTGAAAATAAATTTATTTTCATTTCAAAAATGCTTTACACACAAAGAAGAAATAAATAAAATTAAAAATAATTATTTGCACATAATATTGCACCAATTCATATAAGCATGATTTATAAATCAGCAAGTAATTTGCACTTACACTTTAGGTTTTTGTGTCACTTTTTAACAAGTTTTAAATCCAATATATACATATGATATTTCGTATTTTTAATGATAATTTAAACAACTGTGAAAGTAAATTTTTAAAATTACAGTAAAACCGAAAAACATTTTTAAAGTATTGCTGTAGTATAATACGACTATTTCATTAAATAAGAATGCTAAATTTATTCAAAAAAAAGTTATATTAAAATAAATTACATTATTTCAATTATTATTATTATTATTAATTTAATATAAGAATGAGGGTAAAAATTATATTAAATTTTAAAATAAAATAATTTATACATAAAAACAAAATTAACATCAAACAGAAGACATGGGAAATAAAGATTCAGTCATCCAACTAAGATTTTTTGCTCTTAAGTTATAAAGACACGTTTTTAACATTGTCAGAAATAAAAGATTGACAAATTCAAGGCTTCATTTGACTAATAAGTAGATTAAATAATTTTATTATAAATTATATATTTATATAAAACTCTTTATATATCTATATAATATAGCACTCTTTATAATAAAAGAATAAATAAAATTTTAGCAAAAAAAAATTCCTTTCAAATATAAAATACAAAATTTGGATTGAAAGATTTTGAAATTTTATTACTTCTTATTAAATAATATAATTCAATAGACAAATAATTAATTAAAAATTAATATTTTTATGCATTAAAGAAAATACCATTTAATAATTAGATTTAGATTTGTAATGTACAAACAAATTATAAATATACTTTAAATTATCTATGGCACCGTCGTATTATTCTACGTGAATACTCATATATATATATATATATATAAAACACACACACAAAAACGTGACTAATAACAGAAGATAAATTTGGAAAACAAATCTCGTTAACACAATGTAGATCATACAGAGATATTAAAAGTATGGGTTAATTTCTACATGAAAAAAAAATCTTATAAAAAAAATAAGACATATTTCCGTTCAAATTTTTAAAATTCTAAAATTATTTTTAATTAAGAGATCAAACTTTCTGAAGATAAAATGATAAAGGGTATATATTTTAGAATATACAAGTATAATGTATACGTAAATCTCAGTTCCACGAATTAAATCTTCACTTAAGTAATTATAAACATAAAATGTATATTTATACTCTGTTTGTCAATTTTAGTTATAGTTTTAAGAATATTCGTTAAAAAATAAAAACGATCTTTATTAAAAAAGATAACTGTTGAATTTTATGATCTGTAACCATGCCTTTAAGTAATGATTTTTAAACAACAAATGTGTATATAGACGAGGAATAAGTCAGTTGAAGGAAAAAACTATATTAATCATAGAAAAATTGATGAAAAATTAACTGATACACAAAATCGTTCATAAAAAATTTTACAAATTGAATTTCAATCTATAAAAGATTAATCACAATTTTTTTGTACATTCACATTAATCTATATATCATCTATATATATATTCAATATATAATATTCAATATATAAATTCAAGAATTTTAATTAAGATGAATTAATGCCAAATTTATAAATTTAAGAAACTTGTTTTTAACGTTTAATTTTTTCTTCGGCAAAGAAAATATGGCTGTATTATAGGTTTAAATACAATTTATGAATAAAAAGGCAAAAATTTGGGCTACTCATACAAAAGATTTTTTCTTCTGGTATTTTCAACTTTCATTATAAAAATGTTTAAATTTTAAATTTTTAAATTTAACCTTAAATTGCTGATGACGCAATTGACAAACGAAATCGATAAATTATAAAATACAGAACGTAAATATGTCTCGAATAGAAAATAACAAAATAGAAAAAACAAATACCTGTTATAAGGCGCATTATCATGTCCTCTTGGAGGAGATTTGTTGTAAAAACGTTTACGACCTCGACTCCTGTAACCACCACGCCGATAATCGCGTTGATCTTGATTCCACTGTCCATATCCGCTGTCAAATCGATCATACCTGAAAGCAGTAAATAAAAACCCGTAAATGGCAGCAGAATTTTTTAAATATCAAATCTTGTGGTATCTTAGTTTTTCAATTAGTTTAACATGTCTTCAAATAATTTTCTCTTTTTTAAAAATAAGAATATCTTTGACTGGAAATTAAAAATAATTCTTTTGATACCAAGCAAACTGATGGAATAGATTAAATTAAAATCTTATAGCTCAATACTAATAAACAGCTTCACTTCCTTTTAAAGCAAAATTGTAAATAATCAAATATATTTATCTGTCCAAAATATATTTTACACGACGAAATATTTTAAAAATTACCTTAATTAAGATGAATAAAATTTTTTTTAAAATCAACAATTAAATCTATAATTATTGATTCTCACTAATCTTAATCTTATTTTATCTAATATGGTTTTTATCTAAGAAAATACAAAATTATTCCATAATTTTATTTCATAGTTTATTTAATTTTATGAAAAATAATTTAATTGACATGTTTTAAATATAAATTGATGTATGAAATATAAAAAATTAAAATATTTTTTCTTTTAGACTTTTAAGTTCAACTTTTAAAACTTCAAAAATTAAGGACTTTTTATTAAATCTATTTTCTTATAAAAAATAATGTATTAGAAAATGTATAAACATGTATTGTACAATCGATGTATCATAAATTTACAAAAGCCAAATAAATAATCATTATTATTAATATGAAATAATCTTGTCATGATACCAATATTCTAAACAAGAAACATTATTAAATATAACCATTTGACAGGTTGGGAATCATAAATTCCCATTTTCAGTATTTTTTGCTATCTACATACATATTACTCGGAATTTTCGTTAGCTTACCTTACGGGTGATCTACGCGGTGAATATTTCCTCGGAGAATAATTCCTCTCGTGAAGAGGCGACCTGGAGTAAGATCGAGAACGTGAACGACTAATCACGAAAGATCGGGATCTCGTGTAGGATCTCTTTTTCGATCGAGAACGAGTGCGTCGCGTCGGTGTTCTCGATCTTGTTCTAGACCTGTAATAGTAATAATTAACTTGTACTTAGAAGTACTGACATTTGACATATATATAGATAGATATCTATATCTTCTTTTAATTCTCACCTGGAACGGATCCCGGAGAAAGATCGTCTAGAACGTATAGCTGATCGTGAACGGGAACGCGATGTTGAACGTCTGTTTGATTTAATTTTTTCATTTTTGCGTTTGTCACGTTCTTCTTTTTCTTTTAGCATTCTTTGAAATGCCAAATAAGCCTCTTCTCTGTGAATTAAAAAAAGAATGATATTCGAAATTATATTAAGATTCAAACTAAAAATTTTAATGCAAAAACAATTTTTCATTAACATAAACATTATAATTGGCGGTTATAAAATGTAACTTGAAACTTACTCATTTCTAGGAGGAGTTATAGGTCTACTACCGGGTGGAGGAGGTTGCCTTATTGCAGATCTTCCTCTATATAATCTTGGACCTTTGGAAAATCCTCTGTAAGATCGGTCATAAATTACATTTGGTTCATACCTGAAAATATTTTTTAAAATTTGATATAATAATAGATCTGATTTTTATACTAAAAACATTTTCTATATCCAATATGGAAATATTAGAAATCCAATACAAATATTACAATTATACTTACGGCATAGGAAATGATGGTGGCACTGAATAATGCTGGTCGTAATATGGCATTCCGTAATTTGGTGGTCTATATGGATCAAATGGAGGACGGAGCGGAGGAATTTCCATTACTTCATCAACCGTTGGAGTGCTAGATCTTTCTTCACCAGAATCACTGCAACATTGAAAATTATTATTAATTTTATGAATAAAAAGAGCTAAAAAAAGTTGGGTTTAAGGCACTGTATGAACTTTTTTCAAATTTGCAAAATAAAAATTTAAATTTAATATTAATAAAGCGATTGAAAAAAAATCCACAATCTTAAATAACAATCTAGTCTCATACACACATAAAAAAAAGATACGTTATATGAAACAAAAATAAAAATATAACTTGAAAAAATAGATAGAACAAAAAAAGTAATGATTAAAATTTTTTTCAAACTATAAAGACCTGCTGTCTCAGTATTGCTTTATAATCATCAAAGAACTTTATTGCTACCGCTGAAAATAATTTCGACGAAAAAACTTCACAAGTTTTTTTTTTCCAAAAACCTAATACATCCAACCTATTTGATATTGGCTAAAATAAAATTATTTCTTACTCAAAAAATCTTGTTACTGTAGAAGCTTATGTGTACTTCTTATTTCAATCTAATTCTGGCTTTATAGATGAAACTTATTTTACTTTTGAAATACTGATGAGGAATATCAAAGAAAAGTTTTTTTTAATGATTAATAAAAATATAAGCTTACCTTTGAGAACTTAAAAAAGTTTCTGCAGGGTGTGATGGGACATAACGATCGGAAACAGGAGGGGGTAAGGTAATAGGATGCAAACCTGAAAAAAGAGATGGAATAGCATAAGAAGGGAATTGTGATGGAACACTGTGACCCTCGTTTGCCCGACAATCTTGAACTAAAAAATAAAAAAAAAATTTTTCTTATTAATTACAGTTTACATAAATGAAATAAAAAGAATTAAAATAATATCGAAAAATAATTTATTTATTTTTTCTTTTACGTTATTTTTTTCAACTATGTGTCTGCATCCTACAGTGTTATTAGTTCAATTAGAAAACCAAATTTCGATTTAAATTTCTACATTTTAATATTTTTGTTTCAAATTACTTTAAAAATATTCATATATATATATATA
>JAOWBB010006704.1:0-19598 GCA_028565995.1 Ricinus marginatus
ATATAGAATATATAAAATTTTATATATATATATTTATAATTTTTGTATATAATATATGATTATATTTCTCATATTTTTTTGAAAAGTGATGACAATAATTTTATCATTAGATTGATATATTTTTTTCGGAAAAATAATTTTTGATGTATGGGTCATTATATAAACCTGGAAATACATATATAAAAAAGAAATATTAAATTTCACAAAAACTTTATGAATTCTCCAAATTTTATGTTTAATGGTTATTGACATTTTTTTTTATTTCGTTTTTGTCAAAGCATAGTTCAGAACTATTACAAGAATTATGAAATTTTAAATATATATTATAAAATTTATGATTTTATTGTTGGGAATATGTTAATTTTTTTCAAACAAAATTGTTAATTTGAAAATGTTTTCAGAACAGATAATGGCAAAATGAAATCTGAAGCTTTATATTTATTAATGATGGACTTATCTTAATATTTATATTATCCAGATATTACAGTTAAAGGATACTCTAAGAAAATTTATTCCGATGTTTAACTTGATAGTATTACCATTAAAAAATACTTTTTATGCTTCGATTGAAAATAAAAATTTCCTCCATATTTTTTTAAAATAAATACATATAAGACATTTCGCTTTGGTATTTGGGATTTTTTCCAGTCATATTGAGTTGTCTTTTCTAAAGACAAACGTTGTCTTTGGAAAACGGTTTCTGTTTTGCTTTGAACATTTTATATATTAAATTAATTTTAGCTTTTAATTAAATACCAAATTTCAATCTCAAATTCATAAAATACAAATCTACAGTTATTTGTTATTGATATTAGTAGTTGTATAAATAAAAATGAATAAAAAGAGAAAGATAAGTAGACAAGATATATAATTGGTCCTATTTGTTGGCAGAAATACATTTATTATATATATTATAGAAATAAATTTATTAATTATGAATTTTTAATATTAATATATTCTGCAAAACGAAATTTCTGAACCATATACTTTTACATGATATAGGTTATAGCATATAATATTTCACTGAACTTCGGTTATTGCAAAATTTAATACATTATTTTTTAGCTTAATTATTTTAATTTGTGCCACTTTCATTTCTGATGAGATTCTAATGAAGAAATAGCATGCCTTTTCCATTATTATATAATGAAATTTTCGTATTAACTTTGACTATTTGAATTGAGAAAAGTGATTAAATAGTTAAAAATTAGATAAGTCTCCTGTAAAAACACGCAATACGAATTCGTTTATGCTGGTCATGATATATTTTCAATTAAAAGAAAGAAAATAGTTAATTTCCTGTTTTCAGAGTTTTCGTGATTTGCTATTTTTTGGCTATTTTGCCTACAAAGTTGTGTAATGTTGATTTTTACTAAATAAAAGTATTTTCTTAATCTAAAATGAAAATTCTAGAAAAAAATAATAAAATAAGATCTAAACGAAAAAATTTTAAACCTTTTTTATGAAAAAACAGAATTTCAAATCAGAATTTTTTTTTATAAAAATTTTGCAACTTCTAATTCTTGTGAAACTTAAACTTATTATTTTTAATTATAAATATTTGCGCTTACTAAAGTACTGTAACATTCATAAAATTAATACTTATTTGGTTCTTTTTATAAATACATTATACAACAAAGAATCAAAAAAACCTAATTTGCAAAACCAAATCCAAAATTGTTCAGCTACAGAATAATTATTCTTCATAATTAGATAAATAATTTTATTCCACTATTAAGTCGAAAATCTTTTAATTTCTAAATTAAAGAAACTAAAACATGATGCCTCTTTTATCAAAATTCATAAGAGTATAAATAAAAAATTATTTAATAACCGTTGCAAATACTGTCTTATAATGAAAAAAATTTTAAATAAATATAAAAATTGTTAATGATAATAGAAAATAAATTTTACTCTTAATAAAAAAGTTGCTAAACACAATATTTCAATTATGATATTCCTTCAGTTCATTTTGGCAATAAAAATCAAGTAACATTCTATAACAGTAGTCGAACATCCTATAAGACTGATATCTTAGAAATTGTATATTATTTAAAAACATTACTAAAAACTTTCTCCCAATATAAGATTAAACTTTTATTATATACATGTATTACGTTCATAATGAATTGATGTATGCTTTATGGTCTCCTTTAATAACTTATTTAATATAATTAAAAAATAGATTTATATTTATTTTCAATGATAATACAATGATAAATAATGATATCATTATAGTATATAAATCGCTTTGTATTTGGATATATTAAGAACGTCAGTCTTTGAAACAAAAATCATGTATGAAAAATTTAGATTCAAATTGGTAATTAGTAATTCTAACATTCGTTACATATACAAATAATGAGTTAAAAATGATTTTTAATCAGATCAGTTTTGATTAATTACGTAACTGTGATCCAGTTAATCAAATCTTATGAAGCACCTATTTATAAAAATTATCCATACCTAAAGGATTATCAAAATTAACTTATTTAATATAATTAAAAAATAGATTTATATTCATTTTCTACTTCATAATTAATGCTGTCGAATTTTATGTAACCCAAATGTATTTTCCAGAATTCAAATCAAAAAGTTACATAACTTTAATTACATCAGTTAAAGTTAAATCTTAATTATACCCGTTTCAAATTTTCTTTTATAATCTCACATAGTTTTTCTTATTAATTTGAAAATTTGGCAAAAAACCGAGCATATATGAATTTTTGAAAATTTTTTGCATCAGATAAAACATAAATCGAAGAGAAATTTTGGATGCGCGCGGAAAGCATGTTACATTATTACTTATCAAAATTATTCCAGCTTTCAGGAGCCCTGTCTTTTTAAAGACAATATTTTTCCATTTACGGTTTTGAAGTATTAATACCTGGGGAATGAATTTCGCATTTACAACCTCTTCCCCGACCACCTGGGTGTTTGATGATGTTGTCGAACTGTAAAATCCATTTTTCGTTGATGCCCCAAACACGTTCATCCGGATCAGGGGGGCATTTGGCTCGAACTCGATTGGTCGAATATGGAATTTCAACACTTCCATGGCGATGCTTTTCCCGCATTTCTTCTCGAATTGGCATCTTCGTCGATAAAGTATTTAGAAAATGTGAATTTTTTTACCTGCTTTTACTCATAACTTTCAGTTAAGGAAACAGTTTTCAATCGTGAATTAGAGTCATGTAAACCAAATTCAATAACAAAGTAATGAAATATCGATTGAATGATAGGCGAAATAGCATTTATTTTCACATAGATCACTTCCATCACTTAACTATATAATAGAATAATGTAAGCATTATTATATTAACTCTTACAATTATATTTTTCTTTTTTTTCTTATTATTATTTTAACTAATAATAAGAAAATTTTTAATTCGCATTAGAATGACAGATTCACATGTTAAATTTAACCGAAAGTTTCATCAAAGTATCCCTATAAACCTACTATTAACCTTTTCCGTTCAACTATAATTAAGGCAATTTCATTATTAAAATAATGAAAAAAAGGAAAATGATGATAACTGGCCATAATATTTCTGTCAATATCATATCTAGATTGTGCTTAACTTATATCTTAAAATTAATGAAATGTTCATTTTAAAACTATTTACGAGTGTTATACTTCTTAAATTCAAAATCAGCATAAAAAAATTTATAAAATTTCATTAATTAAGAAATGGAAATGGCTTTTAACCATATTAATTTATATGTTAAAATAAATTATTTTTCAAATGTCCAATTAAAAAATTTAGTATATAAAAATCAGGGAACGACCAATTTCACAGTAAATAATATGTTAGAAAATTATATTAACTCATATTTTTTTATGAATATTGATTTAAATATTTATATTTAACGGTAATTATAAAGTTAAAAAGTACGACGCATTTTCCGATTTTAATTATTAATATTCCAGCATTCTGTTTTCGTAAAATATATTTAAAACTATGTGGAAATTTAAATATCATGGCTGAATGTTGTAAAAGAAGCAGGCTTAGCAATGTATTCATGTAAGATTTTCATAACTATTCGACGTAAGTCATCGACCTAGAGAAATACGCTATAATTTCTATTTCAATGTTCATAATATTTAATAAGCCTAATTTTACACATCAAAAAGCATATATCACCATGTTTCGGTATCTTTGAAAATAAAAATTACAATGAAAATTACGAAAAGCAATAACGACAATAATTTCTATGTATCAAATTTTATTGTATATCAAATCAATAATCAAAATCATAGTTTTTTTTTTTTTTAATGACACTCCAAACAATATCACGATGCAACACTATTAAATCTGAATGGCGATATTTAAAACAATTGAAATGATTCGTTGGAAAACCAATTCTTCGACAATTGCTTTGCGTGCGGGGACCAGCCTTCAGAAGCAACTTTGAGAACATTTTCAAGGTCTGCACGATTTGAAATAAAATATTTAAAATACCACACTACTTCCACAAATTGCATATTTCTAAAGAGATACTGCAGGGTGCAATGTGTGAACATTAGCATAATAAATGATTGAAAATAAGTTTCGTAACTGAATTTAAAGTAACTGAATTTTTTGTTTAACTTCATAAATTTTTTTCTAAAATGAAACATAATTATGTAATTTTCAACAAGAATGATAATTTCCTATACTCTAACATAAAATTCAAGAATATCAACATTAATTCTAAACATAATTTT
This sequence comes from Ricinus marginatus, assembly GCA_028565995.1. Lineage (NCBI taxonomy): Eukaryota > Metazoa > Arthropoda > Insecta > Psocodea > Ricinidae > Ricinus > Ricinus marginatus. The sequence goes on from JAOWBB010006704.1 coordinate 4,709, forward strand.
GTATACCTAGTTTTGGTGATAATTTAAAAAACATTCATTATTTAAGAGACAATAATTATAGCAGTCTTATTTATATATATTTAAAATAATCGTATTACGATGTGAAAAATTATGCAAAACGAAATATTTTGCTTCATCCTACTTTTTTTTAAAAATTTATAATATACTGTTCTATAGATATATATTACATATTAAATTTCGATATCTAAATTCTTGATATGTTTAAATTTTGCTTTCAATATTATTTTCTCTTCCATATGAAAAACACTTATTATTTATTTTTCTTTTGGTTTTTTTAAATTTGTTGATCTGAGTAGGAATGCAAAGCTCCTTTTATAGTATGAAAACCCTATGTATTAGATTTGTAACAAATTGTTAGCTTTTGTAATCAGAAAAAAATAATAACTCTACCATGAAAAATAAATTTCAACTTTGTATTTTCATTTCTTAATAAAAAATAGGCCTTCCGTTTTTAATATTGATCCATAGATAAAAACCTTATATTTTAAAAATATTTTAGTATTTTACTCATAAATTTATCTCCAAGCACGCATATAATTTTTTTCAATTACATACGTTTACCTAATGTAAAACTAACTTTCATATTGTGCTTTTAATTTTTTATTTTGTAATTATTTTATTTTTTAGATTAGGTTTTCAATTTTACATTTCAGATTTTCATTATATTCATTTTTCATTTTCAAACATATAATTTTGTTTTCTTTGCTTGATTCCGAAAAAAGAACAAAGGACAAATTATAATTGTAATTTTTCTAAATTGTGACTTGCATAACTCAAAAATATTTTTAAATTTAAATCCTTTAGAGCTATATGTTCGGCGGTATGAAATAAAACTTGGTTTAAGCGAAATCAAAATTATGTAAAGTATGTATCTAAAAAAAATCTAAACATTATAGAAATAACTGGAGATATCATAACAATCAAAACATTATAATTACGAAAAAAAGTGTTTGTAATTACTAAAGGAATGAGTGATAATGTATTTTTTATTGCATTGCTGGTCATATAACTAATTGAAGATCACCAAAAAACCGAATGAAAATTAACTCATAAAGTTTATTGATTTCTTTAAATTCTGCAATCATTTTTTAACGACTATTTCGGAGGGGATAATAAAATTTTGGGAGTGAATTTCATTATAATATTTCAGTGATAAAATGCAAATAGTACATCTATGAAGATAAATAATATTCTGAGTTTTTATAATCATATTCAAATCGCTTTGGGCAATATCTACATTCAAATCTTTTGAAACAATAGAATATAAGTCGTACCTATTCCAAGAGGTAAATTAAGTCTGAAGAACTTTATTTTATTGTCCATAAATTTACCGATTAAAAATTGCCAGGCACCTAATAATTTCTCTCGTTTGCTTTGCCGAAAGCATTTACTTAGAAAAATTCAGAGAATCGCTTCCTTTTCCTTTTAATTTTTCAATAACATATAATTTCCCAATATATCTTACCTCCTCATAAAATGGCATATCTGGAGCTTTAGCAAAATTTTTTTAAATAGGATATTAATGATTATAAAATAATTTTAGGAATCAAAATGGGCTGAATATCATCAGTATATTTTTTTGTCAATCATTTTTTTACATCAAAAACTTTTTATTATCTTAATACAGGAACTATAGGAACTACAGAAAGAAATAATTATCAGAAATGTTCTTTAAATTTTGTGGTTGAAAATTTATATGGAAGAATGTTATTTGTTATTAGACCGGTCTGTATTTATACCCATTCAATAATATAACCAATTTAAGACAAATGATTTTTTCTCTAAAAATAATTTAAGGATGTAAACAGAATTAAAAAAATTAATCTTTAGAACTTCATAGCAAAATAATAAAGAACCTAAAAGAAATCAATTTGATATTAATTCAACTCGTAGAAAAATTGACTATAAATGCAACCAGGAGAAACTAGATTTTGAATCTAGAAAAGATTCATGATTATGAACAAAGAAAATACGAAGGTAAAGATTGTCAATCCTCATAATTAGTTTTTTAGATTATTTATCACTTTCAAAATTTATTAATAAAATATTGAAAAATACGTTTTTATATTTTGTTTGTCATTTTTTAAAATTTGCTATTAATAAAATTATTGTTCAGGATGTATGTCCCCAAAAATCGAGAAGAACGCCTTCCACTTCAGAAAAAAAGGTTAAGATTCTATCTATCAGAAGAAAAAATATTTGATATCACACCAGATTTTTTCGCGATCATAATTAAATTTTTTTTTTCAAATAAATTAATCCTCAATATTACTGAAAAATATCTAAATAAAAATATACAAATAGCTATTAGGTTCAAAATTTGGTAAGAAAATTTAAATTTGAAGGCTTTTGAGAAGACAATCATTGCATGATTTGCATCCTTTATTTGTATAAATTAGAGAATAATAAATCATTATTAAGAATTTCTAGGCAACTTATGAATTAAATTAATTTTAATACTAATTTAGATTTCAAAATTTTATGATCAAATATTGGTAAAGAATCACAATTTTATTTTTATTCATAAACTATATTTTTCATATATTTTTTTCTTAACATATAAAACTGCAGATAAGAACAATTTCTTTATATTTATTTATTTTTATCACAATGACAAAAGCTAAACACATTTTTTTCTTATGTTAGGCTGTCGGAAAAATTTTTTACACGCAGCAACGAAACTGATACGATCGTGCCACACATGATTTTTACACTCATTTTATGGAAAATATTTTTCACTTAATAGATAAGACACTCTTGTCTTCACTATTGTCCTGATGCTTTATTCGCAATTTCGATAATAATAACTATTGTATTTTGATACCTCAAACTTCTGACTTACGGGAAAACTGTTACTAAGCGAGGAAACGCGAGTGACTGATTTAAGCATTGTATAATTGTTGTATAATCATCACGAGGCATCGTGTACTTTAACAAAGCAAAACCGTTTATGTCCACCCGACCGAATGGTGTTTACCTTTTGAGAAATCTGTGATTTAGCAATTTCGAAAATCCATATCTTCAGTATCATATTATTATCAATATTAAATGCATATTAAAAGAATTTATTAGAATTAAATAAGTAATTTCAATATATTCTCGTATTTGCTGGAATACGAGGCCAGCTGTTTAAGTTACAAGCGATGGTTTTCGTTGCAATTTGGTTTTTTCAACCCTGACGCTCGCCCTTTTTTATTATTTATTCTACTTTCTCCTTCACTTTTGGTTCAAGGCGGATTCCTTATTAAAATCAAAGATTTTGTTTGTTACTTTCGTCGAATTAAAGTTGATTTGAATCAATATTCACCAAAAATTCATCTGATCTATGAGGTATTTCCTTTTTTTTTGGATTTTTTCTTCAAGTAGAAGTGATATAATGAGGGTGATAACAACAACAACAATGATGATGATGATGATAATAATAATAATAATAATAATAATAATAATAATAATAAACAAAATCACTAGCACTTTAATCCATTAATAAATTTAAACATATTTATTTATAGGATTTAAAGACCTACAAAAAGATTAAAAATAATTCTATCAAATCGACAGAAAACATTTAAAACTAATGAGTATAAGTTTTAGTAATTAATAAATGAATAAAGTGAAAAAATACAGTTTAAAAAAATTATAATAAAATCCATCATAAAAAACCATAAGTTCAATTTTGGATTTTTACTTATTATTGTAATGAATAATAATAATAACAATAATAATAATTATTATTCTTAGATTTATTCAAATAAACTTTAATGCAAGTTTTATATCATGTCAAGCTTTTATTGAATTTACTTATTTTCCGCTACAAAAATTTTTGTAAGTAAAACTCTTATAATGTTAGGATTAAGCTTTCATAAGCATATTGCCGTGGTTCTGGGATTTCGGGATAAGGACTATTGCAAAGTCCAGCGAAATTCTGATCGTGTACATTTTCAAAGATGAAACCCTCTTGTGAAGAAGTTAATGGTTCTTAAGGTTCTTTCGAAAATCGGTTTTCGAGAAAAGGAATTAAAAATTTTATTTTATTGGAAACAAGACTCAACGTTTGAAAACAACGTTCATTATTTGAAAGGTGTTCAATGCGTAATTATTACGTATGTGATGAAAGCTAAATGGCTTCCAAAAAAATTTCGTTAACTCTAAGTTTGATGCTTACTTTTTCTTGGCTTAAAAAGAATCGCAAAAAAATTATGCTAAAACAATTTTTTTGATACTTTGTTTTCTGATTAGAGAAATCAAATTAAAAGAAATACATGATTGTCCATCAAATTAGTTCAACCTTTGAATTCACCTTTAAAAAAAATTATTGTCCTTTTATGTTCTTTACTGAGGAATAATCTATAACTTAAGTTGAAAAAGAAAGCCTTGGATTCGAGATTTAGAAATGTCCATTGTTCCCGAGCAAAACATAAAATAATATTACTATAGTTATTTGGACTATGTAAATGATATTATTCAGAAAAACCTATTCAGCTATTTAACGTACAGAACAAGGTCTCATAATATTTTACAAACAATGCTGCCACTTAGCCACATAAATAAGAATGATCACATGTAACACAAAAACAAAAAGTTGCATATTACTAACTGAAAAAAGAAAAAAAATTTTAAGTTACGCAAGGAACGACAGACGTTAATAAAATTAAATAGATGAACTTGCAAACTTGGCAATTAGTTGTATATTAATGTAAAAATGAGAGGATTTGTGTATCGTACGAAAATAAGTATTTGAGCTTAAGTATTATGGTTTATCTGCATTTTGGAGATTAGATTAGCAATAAATGATTTTAGCAAATTAAAAACACCAGATGTTTAAAAGTGGTAACCTTAAAAATCAAAACGCAGAACTTTCATAACATGTTTATGAAATAATCAAATATCCTAATATAATAAATAACAATAAAGATAAATATATGCGTTATATATATAAGGAATAATATCATGAAAGCGGAAATGGCTAAATTCTTACCGGTAAATACTGTAAGGACTATTTTTTTAAATAAATTATTTATTTTTTAATTTATTTTTCTATGTTAATTATTAATTTCTACTCGTGTCGCATAATACAATTTTTTTTCCTACAACCAGCTCATAATTACTTCAATAAACTCTTCTAAGCATCTATATTATTCAATGCTACTATTGTAGCATGTATTACTATTGTAATATTATCTACTATAATTATCATAAATAATTAATTAACCTTTTTATAACTGTAAATATTTTTAAAAGCTTTTTATGCTGGAAAAAATTATAATTTTCTTTTCTATATAAGACAATAAGCTTGAAGACATTTCTTTCATAAGAATTATGCATTTTTTTGAAACTTTACAAATTGGCAAAAAAATATTTTATAAGATTATATAAAAACTGATTTTAATATTATCAAAAAAAATTTTTAATTTAATAAGAATCTAAAGCTTATTTATATTTTTCACCGCTTAAGTTCCGCGTCATTTCCACTAAACTGACTTTTTTTTTCTTTTATCCGATTCATGCTAAATCATTAAATTTAAAAAATATAAAAGGCCACTCCTATTGCAAATATCAAGGAGACGCTTTTCGAACAACATGCTTGACTTGCAGTCATCACTATTTTAACAATCTTCATATGACGACGGCTATAAAAAAAGTAGTCATTATATTCATTCGACAACCTGAGTCTTAGTTGTTAAGTCAAGGAAAGATCTATTAAAACGATCAAAGTTCTGTTATTACTGGAGAGAGTTCGAGCTAAAAAAACTTACAAATACAAGCTAAAAAATTTCAAAATGGGCATTTAAAATAAGCATCAATTGCAAATTTGGAAATACTTTAACAAAATTATATATACATAAATAAGTAATTATATATATATTTATTTATGTAATATTATTTATATGTATATGATGTATAATACAACAAGTATATATTTCTTAATTTTTCTAAGGAAAACAAAAGAGAATAAGTTATGAGAAAGAATTTTGAATACAAACTCACAAAAAGTCTGCATTAAGTTTTAAAGCACGAAATCCACAATTTATTTTCATAGATAATTAATTTGGAAAAAAATCCTTCACGAAAGCCATAAAGATTGGAAAAATCAACAGTTTACAATGAAAATATTTTAAAGTATTGACGCTATCATTTATATAAGCTTAAACCAGCATTGTATTTTACGATTTAATAAAAAATTTAAACAAATATTAATTAGTTGTGAGCTGCATATTGTTTTCTTTTGCTGAATGGCCAAAGCTTAATTTGATTCTTACATTTTATTTGCAACAAAAAAAAGTGGCTAAAAACATTAGGTTTAAAAAAATATTTATAAATAGGAGAAAATTATTTCTATATTCAAACTTATGAATTAATAATTATATGGTGAAAACGAAATAATAAATAAATAAATAATAATAAGAGAAAGAGGAAAACAATAAAAATAATTCTTCAACAATAATAGTAATTTTCAACATCTATTTTTTTTTGCAACATCTGTTTTTATTTTTTCATTTTAACATTATGGAGGATAGTTTATTCGTATAATATGTACATGCTGAGGCGATGATAAACTCAATGGCAAAACATGTTTAACTTCTGGTAAGGACAGGTAAATTTATTCAAACTCAAAAAAGAATTGGCGGACCACCGAATTTTTTATTGCGAGAATTTATTACTTAGGGAAATATAATTACTTTGAAAGTAATATTATGAAAGGAAATGCTTTTTTTTCTAAAAGAAAACTGAAATCTCAAATTCTGATGTAGATTCTTTGACAAAAAGTACCACCTAAATAATAGTGTACATTATTAAAGAAATAAAATTAACTGAAACAATTAACCTCGTAATGCAGTTTTTAAATGCCAAGGCATTTATAATTTCAAATAATAAATTTGAAGTTACTCTTGCCTTGAATAACTGATTTTTTATACATAATCATCATATAATTAGAAACTATTATTTTAAAAATTGTAAACTGGACCCTTAAATAAAAAACTTAAAACTTGAGATTATTGAATTACTGAAATGGTTTTAACTTTTTTAAGTTTGGATTGAAAATAAATGTAAAAATAATATATAACCATAAAAATATTTGCTTTCGATCTTATAGTTTCTTCATAATTTAATATATGTAGCAAATTAGTATATTTCGCCGAATCAATTCTAAATAATCATTATATATTGAGAAAATCTTTTCTTATTTATGCACTGAAAATAATTATATTAAATTATATAATAAATTATGTTTAAAAATCTTTCGCTTACATAAATCTTGGTTGAATAGAAGCAACATAAAAGCATAAAAAACTTTGTAAATCTTAAGCAGTTTTCAATCGTTTTAAGATGACACTTTAAGTCCAATTTCTTTGGACACTTTAAATTCCATTATAGAAATGTATTTGAATTTTTACATACATAAATAACAATCATGTAATTGCATTAGCATCTTATTTAAAGTCATTCTTCTTAAAAAAAGTATAAATCAGCTAAATATTTGAGTTACGTTATTATAGTGTTATTGTATAAATAATCGTAATTTCCCCTACTTCAATTATAATGATAATGGTAATTTATATTCAAATTTCTTTAAAATAAAGAAGACAAAATCCCTTTATACAATTATGTCGAAATCTTAACCTGAATTCTTCGTATTACAAAATAAAAAAATAGAACTGGTTTCCTTAATTTTAAAAATATATTGTAACGAATTTTAAATTTTAATTTTAAGAGGATATTAATGTATTTAAAAAGCAAACATTAATGTGAATAAACTAATAAAAAGTATGCAAAATACAGGTATCAAAATCTTTCAATATATGATTCATACTAAATTTTATTACATACAATAACAGGTCAGTGCTAAATTATTTTAACAGTGATTATTGTACTGTTTTAATTTCTATTGTATAATAAATGACCTCATATAATAAGAAATTATTATATATGAAGGGAGATCTCTTACTTGAGACTTCTCTATAGATTAGAAATAATCTGAGAAAAGAATATCTTCATAGAGAGATTCTATTATTTACAATAGAATTCTTCTCTCAAGAATAGTTGCTAATGAAACATAAATTATATAAGTATATAATTTTTTGTCATGGATCTTGTTAAGAATATAAAGTGATATTGTAACGTATTATGTAAAGAGATGTGAGAACAGAACATTATAACGAAGAGAAAAATATTTGAGTGAGAATAATAATCACAGTAATTTATAAAAATTTCCAACATTAATAATCAAGAAGTTAATTTTATGATTTTAATGAATGAATTTCATGAAACTTAACCTTTCCATCTTGAACCCAATGAACACTTAAAAATTGCTCTTTAGAACTTGAAGATTAATTTTTAAAATATTGTAAAGAATACTTTAAATTCAATACAATAATTACTTATAAAAACCACATATATACAGTTCTAATAAAAAAATAAACCAATATATTTTGTGATTAAAATAAGGTTTTCTAACGCTTACTTTTTATAACTAAAAACTTATTTAAAAATTAAAATATAATAAATAATTTAATTAGCAACCTATTTTTCATGGGAATTTATTTTTATCATTGAAAATCATAATTACATATTAGCCGAATGTAACAAAATCATACTTAATACGTAGCAGTATACGTTGCACAAGTTACTTATTAATAATTCTCAATTTTATAATTCATATTCAAGGAAGATTATAAATTATATGAGCACAAAATATTGAAACTATTCTACATTAATAGGTTTTTTGTCACTTTGACATCAAAAGAGACATTATTTTAAAATTTAACTAAGTCATGATATATTTAAATTTTATTTGATTTTGATTTGAAAAACAATAATTCAGTATAAATATAGATATGTATATGAATAACCTGCATTGTATAAATGTTAATGAAAATAGTAAATGGGAAAATGAATAATCACAAATAATAATATGTATTATATTATGCTTAGGCAAAATAAGCTAAAAAATTTTTTCCTCTTAAACAATATAGTAAATTATTTAGCATAGATCTATTAATTATCTATTAGGAAAATTTTTTAACCTAATTAAAATATTTTTTAATATCTTATTTAAAAAAACTTACCATTATTCCCTGATACTGATACTATGGCACCACTATCACGCAATTCTTCCATTTTTGACATAAGTGGAGCCAATCTATAAATAAAAGAAAGATAAAAATTTATATTTATCTAAAAACGGATTCATTTTTATTATATTTAAGAAATTTAAAGTAAATATTTTTTAATTTCAAAAATTATAAACGAATTTCAAATTTTTGTTGCTGAGATACAAAAAGAGTATTTGCTTATTAAACAATTATACTCAAAATTATTCTAACATTGAAAATAATTCTGTAAAATTGTCCTAAACATTAGGAAATAAAACTTTTCTCAGAATAAATTATTATTAAATTCAAAAATTTTCATATTTTAATTCAATTCATATTTCGAAATTTTTTAAGCAAAATTAATAATATTTATTTTACTAATAAAACTTATTGTAAAGAGTCTAAAAGATTTAATCGTAAATAAAAATATAAATCATAGGCTTCATGATTTTGTTCTACTAATTAATTATTTAGTAGATAGGTTAGTAATTGAAAATCTTGATGCATGGAACTTTTTAAGTAAAAACGAAAGTACATTGTTTTGAAGATTAAAACAAAATAATTAAGAATGTGAAACATGTAAACAGAAAAACCAATTAATCAATGGAAATAATTTTCAAGAAATTTTCAGTCCTATATTGTACTTTTTGAAACAAGTATTTTCTCATGTCTTAGTGAGAATGATTATTCAGTGTTGTTAATAAATAAAATATGTTTATAAATTTAATTACTTAATTTATAAGTAACAAGAGATTTTTATATCATTTTGTTTCCTAGTCTAAATAATCCAATCAGCAATTTTATATTAAATAATTTAATCTCATTAAAATAATCATTTTAAATCAAATTATTTAAACAGAATTCTTTTTATATATTTCATAATAATTTTTTCAAATTGATTTATTAAAATCATTATTTTCAGCCCTTGTTTAAATAATCTTGGAATTATCAACAGAAAAAAATGTTTAAAATTATTTTGTTTAATATCACATTTTTAAAAATAAAAAATATGGAATTAATTTTCAAAAAAATAAAATATATATACATTTCAACGTTCACATGCCTCAGTCGAATTTTTTATTCTGCCGCTGATTTTCTTATTTAAATTATATCATTTGTTGCTGTAACTTTTTTTTGTTTTCATAAGTGATACAAAATAGAGCATTAAAAATTTCATTTTAAATCAGTTTCCAACAAGCGTGAAAGTGTTGTGTAAATATATGTTATATGTATCAATATCTATAGTTTTTCTTCAAAAATACGTTGTTTTAGAATGTTAAAAATTTAATAACTATATAGATAGATAATACTATTATCATAATTATTATTATAAAAAGCAATTATGACATTTTAATGTATAAAATTCATGTACATGTATCATATAAAGAAATAATAAACTGCAATGTATAATAAAATATATATGAATATATAGGTAACTTTTCTCTCACTAAATAGCTGAACGTGTAAATGCACTTCATTAAAAGCAACTTAAAATGTAACTGTAATTACAATGTTACGCCTCTTCAATTTAACATTTTTTTTATATCAGAATTACAACTTTCTAATAGCTTTTTAATAGACTATTCTAAGGTAATTTCTTCAGAAATCTCATTCTTTATCAATATCTACTTTGATTCTGTTTATGAATGAGCTAAAAATCTTTAGCAATTTTAAAGAGTCATGGAATATTTGTTATCATAAATGAAATACAAACATACAAGTTCAAACTTTTTTAGCATAATTTTTTTTAAATATGTTCTAAAAACTATGGACGATTATTTATGAATTTTTTTTTAAAAAATCTGATTCATAATTTTTAAAAATATTATCATTCATTTTGCCTGCTTTCCCCACAACAATATTATTATATTTTTATAAATTAATTCAAAAGCATTGTTACAAATATAAATGATAAAAAGTCTTTCATTATATAAATAATATTTTCAGCTACAATGAATTTCTTTTATTTGTATTACACATATTTGTCTATTTAAAAAATGTATAATGTATTTAGTCTATTTAAAAAATTAGATATATATTTTTACTCTTCAAAATGCATATGTTTCTTAATATCAGGAAGTAAATTTCATAAATAAACTTATAAAACTTATTAATGTCTTTAACAAAACAAATTCCATATTATATTTTCTATTAAAATAAAATCATGTGCATAAATAGCTTTTATTTGAATAAAATAAAATGTTAATTGTTAATATTTTAATTTTATATTGTAATAACAAGCATGTATGGCATAATAAGCATATATAATAATAAGCAGTTACAGGTAATTTGAGAATGATCGATCATAAGGTTGAAAGTAATAATATTCCATTCAATAATAAATTTACAAATATATGACCAAATTTTTTATAACATTTTTAAGGATATTATTCTATTTAGCAATGGTAATTAATGAAATAATCACTAAATTAATGATATTAAGAAGCCTAAATGATTTTGCAATTAATTTTAAATTTGTTTATTAAGTAGTGAAACACTTTTTTATTTAAGCAAAAATATTCAACAATTAAAGTTTTAAGTTAATTAATTCCTTTTAAATGGAATTTTATGTTGTGTACCTAGTATTCTATTTCTGCTGCTTTTCAAATACTGGTACAATATTGAACATTTTTTAAATCTTACCTTGAACGATTGATGGTTGAAGCATATCTTTTTTCTATATCAATTCTTAATCTGTCACCCACATGCCGATATATTTCTAAAAGTGTGTTAAAAGCTTTTTCTCGTACATTGACATTTTGATCCGCCAACAGTTTCACCAATTGAGGAGTTAATTTCGACAAAGCAATTGAATTTGATCCATACCTAAAATTTAAAGTCCTATTTAGCCCATTTTAAATGACTAGATAATATTCTTCACATATTTTCCTAAGATTCTGAAAAAATGTATCGCTTTATCTTTCATATTTAAAAATTCTGTGAAAATATAAATATGTTTTCTGTTTTAAAATCATTTTTTATAATATGATATGTTAAATAATTGAAGGAATACATGAGCAAAAAATACTGTTAAAGACAACAATCTGAAAAAAAAAAATCAGTGAAACGGCTAAAATTATATTCTCTATATTTAGATTGGAAAACATGAAGATATTTTTTAAAAAGTGGCCAACGACCAGGAGATTTGAAAATACTATCATCTTACATAAGTCGATATTCACATAACCAAATAAGATCTTTTTTTATATTTAATCAAGTTCAGCTCTTTATTAAGGATTAGAGTTAATGTTAAAGGAAAAACAATTAAAACCACTTAGAATTTGTTTAGTTAAATTTATGTGTGAGTAAAGATTCAAACATCCAGAAATTATTTTTTGATGTCGTGAGAACATGAAATAAATATATGAATTGTCCTTCGTTTATATATTTATACATATTTGTAAGTATATATAGAAATATACTTACAAGTTAATGGTGTTGACGAGGCATACCATTATCTCTTCTCTAACTTTTGAATTTTTATGCGTAAAAGAATTACTCAGTCTGTCAAACAATTGCTGAGGAGTCAGCACATCTTTATCTAAAAATATCATTAAAATGGCCTGAGCTTTTTCCCTAACGATCTCACGATTGTCACCTGAAAAGAAATCAGTTTTTTTTTTTTTTTATTAAAAATTTTACCATTTTCAAAATTTTTTTGATGCAATTTAGTAATAAAATTGCAATTTATTTTTGATTCATTCTGTTTTTGAAACAACTCAAGAATATAACGATAAATTTAAAATATTATTAACATTTTTCATCGATGCAAAAAACTTTTCTTTGAATTAAGTCACCAGCACATTTTATAAAATAATACTTGTGAACTATTTTATTATGGGCCACACCTTTCACTGATTGGAATATGTGCCCAGAATTGAGATAGGTTTAATAAGTATTCTTGATAACAATTGTAGGTTTTTAAATAAAAAATAATATGTTACGCGCTAAAATTATCGAACATCTAATCAGTCATAGACGCCCTGCGACCTTAGAAGATAAAACAATTTTGCAAACGCCATAAATATGAAACAATATAGCGACTCAATGATTTAAGAAAATTAATTTGTTACTCTCACTTTAAACAAAATGTCGTCTTCAAATATGTAGTATTTACAAAGCACTTAAATAACTTGCATATAGTAGCACGGTCTGATATTTTACATATTTTAAAACCTCTTTAGAATAGGAACATTTACGACTAAGCTAAACTTCAAATACTTCAACATAATACTTTTGCCTTATAAAATATGAATGATAAATATAAGTAAAATATTGTTATAAAAACTATAAATAAATTTTAGCTCTCTCTTATCAGAATCTTTTGTTCTCTAATGAGAACAAAAAATTCCATCTCTTTTCAATTTTAGGACAATTAAAAATTTAATATGATTTACAGACCAGGTTTTTTTAATGCTAAAATATGAAATTTATTTTTATGATTGATGTCTGATTTTTATTTTGCACTAAAATCTTTATAACATAATAAAAGAAGTAAAAACAAGAAAAGTAATGCAGATTGAAATAAAATTGAAAGTAAGAAAATACTATGGTCAATCTCTAAACTTTTAGCATAAGAAAAAAACATTCTTCAGAAGATAAAATATTAGATATCATTTTCCTTTTTTAAAACTTATCATTCTTATATATATTATTATCTAAAATTTATTCTTATATATATAGTAATGATCAAAAATTATTACTTTTGTTTAACATAAAATCAAATAATACAACATTGTATTTTCAGATGAAAAATAAATTTTTCAAAACTTACCTACCCTAAAAGTCATGTCAAAAAATAATTATTTAATGAAACTAATAGGAATATACGTACCTAATCGGTCAACAATTGCTGAACAAACTGTTGGTACATATGGCTTGAAATCACTTTTCATCCTCTCTACGAGGGCAGTCATTATCTCCAAGCCCTTCTGCGATACCTAAAATTAAACATGAATAGAAAAAAAAAATAGTAACATATTCTTACGATTTTAATTTATAAAATTTTATTTTAGGCGATGATTTTGTTATTAATTAAATAATAAATATTAATAATTTATGACTGTTCCATTCTACAATATATTATGAACATACAACATAATTCACAGAAAAACGATGAAAATATTAATAACTTATGATTACTTAACATTAAATTGATTTAGTATAAATTTTATAAATGTAAAAGCAAAGGAATAATTTTTCAAATAATTAGAAAAACAAAAATTTTTTGAAATTATACAGATCTAAAAACGTTCTCAGAAAAAAATATATATTTGTTTCACATAATTCAAAATAAAAATATATAAAAATATGTAAAAATTTTTATTGCCAAATTTTAGTTAAATATTATTATTGTAACCCTCGAATTACTTGACATTAGCTTAAGAGCAATTAATTTATTCTCTACAATTTCATTCTTTATAAGCATATTACTTCAAATACTTAACTAGAAATTTTAAAAAACGTAGAGATTATCAAAAGTAAAGAAAAAAAAGAGAAAAAATCAATAAAATTTTACATTTTAACAAAATTTCAAAAACTACACATGTAAATCTAATCTGTTGCATGATGTAATTTTATGCAGAAATGATTTATTTCTACTCGGAAAATCATAAGTATTCGTAATCCTGCATGAAACAATAATTTTTATATTCAATTTATTCTATAAAATTGACTTTTTTGAAATGTATTTTAAGTCAATTCCTAAATTTTTCTCTAATTTAAAAATAATTTTCTTCAATTCAAATAATTAAATAGAGTATATTAATATTATACTT
>JAOWBB010006705.1:0-19591 GCA_028565995.1 Ricinus marginatus
GATGCAGTCCGCTGCTCCTTTGCCCGGAAGCCCGAAGAACGGTTCCGGTCCAGGCCTTGGAACCGTTCACGTCAAACCGCGGCATTCCCGTTTCACGTGGCACGAGTGATTAATGTCTCATAAGACACTTCCTCGATTATTCCGGACACGCGAAATTGTTCGCTTGAGCTCGGACCGAAGCAGGTATTCCATATTCCGTGTTGAAATCGATCTGTCCGTGTTTGTCTTGTGCATAAGCCAATCACTCTGCCCGCCCGAATGGATAGTTGTATGTGAGTACTCGCGGCTTTGCAGGGTCAGCTTCAAGTAGTAACTGTAAAAAGCCATACCTGTACCTCGGCCGTGACCCCTGAACCCTAATTAACCAGTGCTAATCTCTTGATCAAACAAGTAAATCAGTATAAGACCATTGCAAGACCAAAAAAAGGTAAAACGATTTACTTTTCGTTGCCAGTTCCTTTTCTCTTGCACTACCGCAAATTGTTCCAAAATTTCAAGCTTTTATGTGAGATGCTAAAATAATTTTTTACTCTATTTCGTTTCCCATAATGCGAGTGAATCAACGTCTGTTGTACAAGTTATTCGTGAAATAAAATTTATGTTTCTGATTTGGAGATGATTATGTTTTTATTGAGTTCAATGAATTTTTAGAGATGGTTCACGACTTCGCTTTTACCACGTTTTTGAGAATCAGAATTAAAGTGATAAACTTAATAAGATAAAATTAGAAAGTGTAAAAAGTAAATTTATTTATTAAAAAATAAAAACTATTAATTATAAATATTATTTGTCAAATTAATAAAAAAATTAATTTATTGTAAAAATTTCTACAGTCAGATTTAATATTTAATTGTAAAAATGTTTTTGTACATAAATGAAAATTAATTTAAAATTGTAATCCTATCTGCAGTAATTTAGCAGAACATAAGACATTCAAAAGAAAAATAATATTTAGATTATAGAGATGTTTAAAGTATTATATACATTTATTTTCTTTTGCAGAGGGAATTTTTATTATGTATTATTTTTATTAGAAAAATAAAAACTTAAAATCTAAAGCAATGCTTTTCAGTTCATACTTCGTAACTAGAATATAAAAATATAATTTTTTGAAGTTTAATATAAATACACTACCTCTACATATAAATTTTTTTTTCACTCTTGTCGTATTCTAATTTTTCTCGCAATGCACTTTAAATATGTCTGAAAAACTTATCCCAAAAAAACTCAGTAGCCTACTACTTAAACATTTTATATGTATTGTGATAAATTTTGATGAAACAAAGAAGTAATATATGGTTCGCTTCATATTAAACATATGAAAATTCGGTGGTCTAAAAGAAGTTTTTTTTATAGTTTTATTATAAATATAAATATTTAAAGCAGACAATTAAAATATTTACTTTTAAGACAATTTTTTTCTTAGAGTTTTAAACATTTTTTAATCTCATTTCCAGATCAAATAGGCCGCACGCAAAATTTATATATGTATATATACACAGAATCTCAAATTAGCTGAGTCTTCACTCCCAATCTTGCAGACAATGACCTATATCCTTATAACCATTTTTGCGTACTCCTACGAATGTTGTAACAAAAGGAGTTTCTAACATGGTAAAATTCATATTCACATTGCACTTGAATTATTTATTTCATTTGAGCATCAAAATTTATGATAAATATCTTTGAAGAAATATGAAACTTAGATGATTTCATTAAATCTGCTTCTTCCATAGATTCACTATAATGCTAAAGCGCATTTTGGAAGCCTCACTGAATAATTTTATGTTTTAGAAAGGCTCTATTTTACCCTTCAAATCAACACGAATTCACCGATGAACTCTCATTAATTGAAAATATCATGGATAACTTTCTTGGCCCTGTCAGTGAAATTGAAGAGACCTCGGCTGGTATTTTTTCTCTGATAATGCAAATACATAATAATGTAAAAGTGCTTGGACTCGAATGCAGGTCAAATATTGGAAAAAAAATATTCTACAAAAGTTATAGATACACACTGCAGCCATTAGATGAGATCATTGCAGAAAAACTGAAATTTTTTAAGATTCATCGTATGAAAATTATCAAAACTTTATTTATTTATAAGCATTTAAATTCTGAATATAATGTTCAGGATTCTAACATATTTTAATATCTTATTAACTATATCTCGATTCAACTGCAATATAAAACGGTTTTTAAATTATTTATTAAGTTATTTGCGACTTAATTTAAGGCGTGTAAATATAAATTTAAAGGATGTTTATACATAATAAAAAAGAAAAGGGAATGTGAATTATATAATGAATGTTACATATTTCCCATAGCAAGATACTACAAACAAATATTTTTTACTTTCGATATTTTGCCGACCAGATTAACCTTTAAGTGTGCTATGAATTCTACTTTCCTAACTAAATAGAAACAAATAGATTGAGATCTTTTTTGTAATAAAACTTTGTGTTTCTATTAAGTTTAAAATATCATTAACATTTTCTTAAATTATGTTCGATGTTTTTAAGAAAATGGAAGAAATATATAATATAAAAACAGCCTACGATAGCCAGCATCCTCTTGTCACGGTACTTTTAACCATGACATATATAAACGGGCGTTCCTTCAAAACATGTACCTTATTATAAGGAGGTTCCAGCGATATCACTAACAAATTTATTAAAAAAATTAAATATTAACTCTTAATCCCGATTTTAAGTAAACAGAAGCTTTGTAATTATATGTATTTCCAAAGGTAAAATACGGCAGGATTATGCCAAAAATCTGCATTTACGTAATTTTTAAAACGGAAATTGTTTATAAGTATTAGCCAATACATTATTATTCTCGCATGTAATAATATTTTATAATAAAGTAAATTACCGTTAAAATTTGGTTTGCTTTATGTGCGCTTGTGGAAGTTCACACAAAAAATTTTGCTGAGTGTTATAGGTCAAAGACTCATAATGATATTTCATAATTTATTTGTTCTTGCGGATTTTTATGCAAAATTTAGCCTTGCTCCGCAGTGGGATTTCTTTCATAAATATAATCGAAAGAAAGAACAATAAACGCAGATTATAAAGATGAAAGGACAGTTTTGTAATATGGCAATGTCGACTACTGATATGATGTAAAATTTTACACCTTTCAGAGGAAATGAAAATGTTTTTAAAAACCTCATATCTTGAGATTAATCATTCGGTTATAAACTTTTGATTTCTCAAACTCATCAATAACTTATCTCAGTAGTAAACATTTAGGAAAAATAAAGAATTTTCTGTTTTTTTCAATATTGGGTTACGAAATAAGGTTTTAGTAGAATATTAATAAAATTTCATGTTTTACATCTGAATTAAGGAAAATTCTAGGTTCAGATAATCAAAATTATGATTTTATAATTATATTATTTAAGAAATTCCATAGGAGGTTAAATGAGAGGAAGAATGAAGCAAAATACTTGCAATATAAATTAAGAAATTTAAATGGCTTTATTAAATAAAGTAATTTATTTAAAAAAATATTTTCTTAAAACATTGATGAAAAGTAATTTTTTTGACGAATGAATTTAGTATTAATCAAAGTTAATAACCAAACTTTCCGCTCACGTAGATGTTTTTGAATTACACTAAAAGCTTGAGAGTACTAAGATTTCGTGTTCATTTCGTTTGATTTTAGATAACTGCACTCTTCGGACTGTTTTGCTTAACGACAGCGGACGTCAGCGAAATTGTCGGACAAAATCAGTATCTACCTCCTAGCAAAGGATATAACTACGACAGACCAAATGTGCCGTTCCCATCACCTACCAGACCCAGCACTTTTCAAGTGCCCTCATCTCGACCTACAACCGGATACCAGCCACCAGCTCCCAGCTATGTTCCACCCGTTACTCAGACAAGGCCGGCTCCATCTCGACCGCAGCCAACGTTCCCCAGCGGTCCCGGCTATCAGCCAGGACCTTCTCCATCCGGACAACACGGGCAGGTTCTCGGAATAAGCAATGCCGGAGACGTAAGTGGGCCATCAACCATTCCATCAACTTTTAATATTCAAAGAGATTCATTCACTGGTTTATCTCGTTAAATCGCCATTAAAATCTCATCATAAATCAGTATAAATGGGCACTGACTGTATTATTAATTAACGCTAAAATCAATTTTTTTTGACATATAATGCTACATTTTTCACAAATACGCTTTTAAATTCACGAAAAATTTGAAAAGCATTTAGAATCTCGCAGCAGAGGTCCATTAATTACGAGTTAAACACAAATTTGTATAAAGCACTGCTTCGAAAGCAATACAAGGGCCGTAGATTAAGGGCAACTTTCGTCTTTCAATTTTCCAAGTTTAATCGCAGCTTCAAGTTAAGCTCGTTCTTTTGTGGCAAAAATAATAAATTTGCCTTTCCGTCGCTCGCTTACAGCATACACTTTAATTATTATCTGTTTCCATCATCGAAGTTAACATTCATTTCTAATGCAGGTCAATTAGCATGGTCTCACTTGTCAAAATTTTCAAGTTATTAGGTCTAATTCACGATAAAAAATTATCTTTAAATATGCGAGGGCTCACGTAATCGGTCTAAGTATCAGGAAGTGATCGCAGGTACATAATATTTTATAGCCCACTTAAAACTATTTTTCGGGTCACTTAACCAGATATTTGTTTTCACATAGCCCGGGGATAGCTGCGAACCGGAGTATTACTAGATTTTATTGCTAGATTCCCATTGCGAATGTAATTGGCAAAAATAATTTCATTTCAATTACTTTTTTTCCTTTTCAAGCACGGTCACCACGATCATCATGAACCCGGAATGCCATATGACTTTGAATACAAAGTAAAGGACGACTTCTTCGGTAATGATTACTCGAGAAACGAGGTAAATTTTTAAGTTAAATTATAAACTTTTTTTGCTCGGATATTACGTGGGTTAAATAAGGTATTTTTCATTTTGCATTTGAACGTATATTTCTACTATCTTTGTACACTGGAGAAAGCCAACTAATTAGTTTATCATATCGCGTTCCCATGCTAATAATGAAATAGAGTTGTGAAATGAGCTGAAACCCTAAACGTGTGGCATGTTAAGGTTACTAGTTCAGTTAAATGCCAAGAACCAATTCGAGATTTATATTATATGACCTTCGATGGTCCTAAGTGAATTTATTTATGTGCATGAACCTTTCTTGCAAAGCTTTCAAATTCCTTCTTTAATTTTCGCACACTATAACAGAACAGCTTACGTTATATTCGGCGTTTTTGCCTAAAACTAGTTTCCCCGGTATATTTTGAACATTCTTTTACTTATCTGGATGAAAACAATACCCGATGTTCAAATTCATGTCTAATTTTAGTGTGTTCTTTGTTTAGTTTCATTAAACATCAACTGCGAATTAATTTATCGCTCACGTTTGCACGCCCTGTAATTAATTCAATTCGCTCCTGATAAAAGGCTGATCTATGACAAGCAACGAAAATATTTTGCCGTCCGCGATGTATTTAAAGAGGAAATTCCGCCAAAATTACACTGATAACCTGTGCACCATCAAACGAGTGTTTTGCCATAACATCGAAAATGATTAAATCAAGCTAAACAGATATTTAGCCACCTCGGAAATTCTC
This sequence comes from Ricinus marginatus, assembly GCA_028565995.1. Classification (NCBI taxonomy): domain Eukaryota; kingdom Metazoa; phylum Arthropoda; class Insecta; order Psocodea; family Ricinidae; genus Ricinus; species Ricinus marginatus. The sequence continues at coordinate 5,625 of JAOWBB010006705.1, forward strand.
CTCCGTGCATAACAGTGCGTCTTTGTATTTCTTACCAGTCATCGTGAGTGCGGCTAATCTATGACGATCAAATGATTGAACGTCACCGACAGACATGAAAGAACTGTTAAAGTAATTACATTCTGGCCGCGGTGTTTTCAGTTCTTTTAGCCCGGAAGCAACAGTATTTTTTTCATTCGCCTTGCGTTCTTTATCCGACGGCACTTTTCAGGTATCCGATGGAGAAATAATCCGAGGAGAATATCGGGTCCAGTTGCCCGATGGCCGCTTGCAAATCGTCAAATACACGGCTGACTGGAAGAACGGTTACAACGCTGATGTTTCTTATGAGGGACAGCCCAGTTATCCGTCAGGAGGGTCAAGCGGAAGTGCTCCATATCCAGCTTCCGGTCGGCCGTCAGGCAGTTACGGACCACCGGCATCAGGCGGTTACTAAGCGTACGAGTGATTAAAAATGAAGAGATCTCTTTATTATTTTATACTGTTTTTATGATATTATTTCCCCTTTTTTATCTTCCCCATTTCTCGACTTGGCATTATACATTATCTTCTTTACACGACAGAAAATCATTCAAATGCACAGGAAGAAAATTTCTTGGTACAGTTGATGAGAACATCTGAAAAAATAAATGTATAATAAACTATAAAACGCGCCAAACATCAATGACAATTTTATAGTTATAACAATATTGCTTCTATTTTACAAAGCTATATATAAATATTTTTAATTTACTTCACACTTTCATAACATCAAAAACGAAAAATCCTTCTGCTTTTATGGAATACTCAAAGCGACCTCTTTCAAGTCATTACAAATAAAACTAATGGAAACAGCAATAACTGATTAAAAAAATTTCAGTACGAAACATTAATTATTAATGTTCCAGTGTATAGTAATATAATTAGCATTGCGATATACTGTCAAAGTCTGATTGAAATTTACGTTACCATGTCTGAAGACTTAAAATATTTTGCGCATACAACTGCCAAGACGTTCCCAGTATTTAAAATTTTGTAATTATACTATATTATATGCACAATTAAATTTGATGAGCGAAGCACGGAAGGAAAAAATACAAATGGGGTAAATTGTTTGTTATTTTATTAAGTAAAAGGTTTGTCGCTCTTAGATATTCTAGTAAATTTACATGATATTTGGCATAAAACTTTTTATAGGTTATTTTAAAATGGGAATCGTTTTTTACTCTTTTTTTTACTGGCCAGTAGCTTTAAATATTTGAAATTAAAAATGATGTTTAAAAGTCGAGTTTTTTTCATCTGTTTCCAACCTATCCTTTTTTTTTCACTGATCCTGGTATTCACATCGGCTTCCGATAAGCCTCTGATGCGAGAGGCCCAAATTTTCAGCCCCCTCTAAATAATTTTAAGATTTATTTTCATGTATATCCTTAATAAATTGCAATAAGTTGTCATGTTCGTTCAAGTTGCCGGCATATGGAAATCTAAGCCAATGCATTCAACTAAAATTAAAAAAATTTTAATTGAAAAAACTTTATACTTTATTTTACTTATAAAATGCAACTGCATTAAGCCGTTAAACTTTCAAAAAATTCATGAAAAGCCACATATTATAATAATTTACATCGAATGTCAAATCAATTACTGGAAACTCAGTGGACATTCGATGAAATGAATCTGATATGCAAAAACCGGTCTGAAATCCAATATTTTGAACGAATCCAGAGGAAAATTGTTTCCTTTCAAATAACGCCACTGAAGAGGTGGATCAAAGATATGAAAAAAAAGTTAAATAATTTGCTAAAAAGTAAAAATTGAATGTACATATGAAAAAGATAGTTTTTCGGTTTTTATTAAATTATTTTGCAACGTTTGTTCACCTACATTACAATCCATTAACTGGACAAGTTTAGCAGCAAAGGTAAAGGTTCAGGTTTATTGTTATTATGATGAAAATTTGATTTCGTCACAGTCATAAAGGAATAATATATTTAAACAAATACACAATAATCGTGTAATTTGGCCTTTTTATCCACCTCGACGACATTTAAGCGCACAGGAATATCTATATCAAGGATGTAGTAAGCACTATTAATGTAATGTAAACCTCGGATTTTCGAATATCGAATTTCTCGATCTTTTGCCCCTTTATCTTTGATTTCAGTAACGTCTTATACAGTTCAAAACAATTTATTACTGAAAATTTTATTTCAACATGATTTTCATTAAACCTGACTTGCACTAATGATTTTTTCACACCTTGTCAGATCTGTTTTCATTTCACACAAAAGATATCCATATGATAAGATGAAATGATAATTAGATGAATTTTAATTTTAAACTTTCAAAATAAAAATGTAGTTCTTCATATTAAGATTGAGTTGAACTCTGATAGCTTTCTAAAAGGATCGTTTTATCATGCATATTCGCATAAATCATTAAAATAAGTTTTTAAAATGAAAAGCTTTTCACAAGAGAAAAACAAACAAAATAGTACTTAAAATATGTCCTATATGAACCCTTCCACATACACAAAATTGAACTTTAATCACTAACTAAAAAAAATATTTTCAAGTTAACATTTTCGTTTAGCCAAGAAGAAACTCGGTAAAAACTTGCGATAAGAAGTTTAAAGAAAAGTCTTATATTGACTTCGAAAACATTACGTTAAAATTGGTTGAGTTTTCACAATGAAATTATGAAGCAATATGCGTTTCGATTTAAAATGAATTTTTAATTCATCAAAAGCTATCAAATGAATATTTTCATAAAATTTTTCTAAAAGTAAAAAAGATTACTATTATTAGACGTATGCAAACTTGATAAAATGCGTGCGTTATATGCAAAAAAATATTCCAGTGCACAAAATGCTCACATTGTATCAGTTAAGTCTCAACTTGATTGAAATACACATAATGAACGTCGGTTGCCTTAAATTCAGAACACTATGAGATCAAAAATGAACTTGCAACAGAAAATTTTGGCAAAATTTTAATAGATGTATTACAAAAGTAATACATCAACTTCTTTCTGTGATCAAGTAAAATCACTTATGACCCAACTTATTGTTTCATGACAAGCAACCTTCACCTTAGATTTAGATATGAATCTACATAAAATCTGTCCTCTATTAAATCTTCGGCGTCCTTTCAACTGTAGCATTTACTTTAATATAATGTCACGTAAATTAAGATTTACCAAAGGGCTTTGGCAATTTTTATTTCTTCAATAAATTAAAAAACCAAAATTAAATTAATTATATAACAAATCTTAAAAGCGGTTATTTTTAGAGATTCTTTTAAGTCAAATACATACTTATCTTGATATTACAAATATATACTTATTAAAAAATTAACATATTTTATTTTTGATAAAAAATTTTTATATCTTGTTTTAGAAATTATTTTCACTTATGTTTTTATTTTTCTTCTTAGAAGGATCAATCTCCGAGTTGGAAAGGATAACAACCGCATGATTCAATAGTTGCTCGGATTACCATAAAACCATTAAGTTAACAAAAGATGTTCGGATGACAAGAGAAATTAACAAATAATGTGAGATGGACGAAAGAATGTGGCACATTTGTTATGTATCAGAAATAAAATTGAAACAGTCGCCTTACGAATTTCAAACTGCAAACCTTTATTTCCATCCACCTTAAATCATCTTATTATATTTAACACTTCCCTTGTTTCATTAACTTTTATCCTTTATTTTAGTGATGCTGAAAAACAAAAGAAATGTCTAAGAACATATATGTTCTTACATAAATCTTACAAGATCACAACCCTAAACCCATAACGTAATTCTTAATTGGTTTAACATTTCATCTCGAATCCAATATTTTTTAATAAACGCTAGAAAAATTTGATATTTCCAACAAGGAGAAGATTTGTAAAATTGTTAAATCCTCTTTTCATATAACAAAATAAATTATTTTTTAAAAATGGCTGTCAAATGAATGTATAACTTCAGATTTTTCAAATATAAATTTTGAATGCTTCCACTGACATTTATATCACGTAAGGATTAAGTGAATTAATTGAGGAAAAAAAACCTGATTGATAAGTGGGTTACACAAACTTTAAAACTGACAAATCGAATGCAACACGTTAATAAAGACATCAAAATGTATTTTTACAAAATTATAAATGTCAAATAAAGATGCATTATTTATAAATGCGAGAAACAAATTGTCATACAATTTACAATACGTTATTTGTGGATTAAATAACGTTATTGTAACTTATCATAATTTATGAATTAAAGTCACATCTTCAGAACAATGTTTCGTTTGAAAACTTATTCTATGCAGGTTAATATTCAAAATAATTTGGCGACAGAAATTTCGTGTCGTTCATAGTGCCATATTTAATTGTCTTCTATAATTCAGTTATGCGCTAATCACGTTTGTATACCATGTATCAGCCGATTACAGCAACGAAAAAATCATAAATTGTTGAATTTAAGGTTTAGCTATTTTTCTCTAAACATGGTTTAATAAGCACAGAATTGAGCAAAAAAAGCGAAATAAAATTATTTGAAATACTGAAAATAATCACAAAATCGTGCATCGCGTTAGGTAAATGCTACTAAATGCATATTTCGACAATGATAAGTTACCGGTATAAATAAACAAGCACGATGAATTAGATACGATTGTTAGTATGATAAAAATCAAAGAGGTGTTTTATTATATTTTCTAAGCATAATGTTTTATAGCTACAATAATAACCAGCCTTAAAAATGTGAAAAGTATATCATAAGTGGGCATTTACTTCTCTATTTATGCGAGACACAGAAAATAAAGTTAAATTTAAACGTTCAACCGCCTTGAAACTTTCGTAATAGATATTGCCAAAGTTTTACTCAAACAAATACAGAAATAATAATAATGCATTTTACTTTAGATCATTTTTTTCTTCTTTTCAAAAATCTTAGTAGCGCCTAAAAACTGCATGTAAAAATTAATTTTTTTTCTAAGCAACTTATCCGAAAATATCCAGGATCATTAAAGAAATCCCCTAAACTGGACCGAACAAGATTGAATTAAATTATTTGAAGCTGAAATGACTAAAATTTCTTTTATCAGAGCCAATATTCATTCAGTATATCTCATTAATAGCTCCAATAAAAATCAATATAGTAATTTTTCGGGTAATTTGAACTTAAAATAAATTCGTTTTTACGCAACCTGAATTTGCTCAATTATATTACAAAATGTTTAAGGATCATTATGTCTTAAATGATGCATAATTCGAATTCGCGTAATTTTTAATGAAATACTTAATAAAAAATTAAAAATTATTAACGTGTCCTTTAAAATTTCAAAGTTCATATTTTACTTTTTTTTCATTCATGTAAAGTAATAACTAAGATCTGACCCGACCAACCTAAAGTAAAACATTTAACTCTTGGACACTAAACTGATAAGTGAATGCATCATATTTAATTTTAAAATAAATCGACCATTATTCTTATAATTAAAGTAATAGTTATATAAGTATTATCTGACGATTAACTTCATATTAATTCATATTTGTGTCTTTTAAGAGTCATAAAAATGCATTCTGTTGCTTTAAAGATAGTTCACTTTATAAATATCTACAGTTTTCTAAAGTAATAAATTTATTGGTCAACGATGCATTTGTTTCTTATTCTGCATAGTACATAAAAAAAATTTAATAGACAAGTTAACAGTTTGCTCTTTTATGATGATTACTGCTATAACAATAGCAAATTATTTTGCTTGAAGCCAGTAAAAAGGAATGTCCGTATATACTACTGATGTCACTTTTTGATGAATATAATTTTACATTTGTCTTCTTGGTATTGACCTCGTAATATGTATTTCATGATGATCCTGCATTTGATGACAAAATTAGTTTTGCCATCACTGAAAAGCCTTTCCAGTAATCGGTTGCTTAATTCAAAATGAACCTTCAGTTATTTAGCTTCAACTCATTATATTTGTCCTATACATATAGAATAATTATATATTAACGCGTAACTCGTTAATATATATACATATATGAAAAACAGCAACTGTTGAGCAGTATATTTTTATAAATATTATATTTTTAATATTTTATAAAATGAATTTAAAATTTAATGTTATTGAACAAACTTATTTTAGCAGAACAGATATACAAAATGCTGAGTTTTATCAGTTCTTTTGAATTTTTTTTCCTTGAATATTTTTTGAAGCCACCATCAAATCTTTTCTTTTTTTTCAAAAACTTTATAAGGATAATTTAATGTTACCAGAAAAGGCTAGAATTTGATTCACAAAATGGCAATTCGACTTCACAAATATTTTGAAAATTTGAATATTATTTCCGCATATAAAAATAATGATGATCTTTTTATCGTCGATCAAAATACATTTTTAAGGAAATTATTTTACAAATTTGCGTTCGGTGCAAACATGTGGTACTGAATTAAAACGGAAAAATTCGCAGGCTTAAATTATAAAATATCAAAATTTATAGGTAAAAAAACAGTTTTCTTTTTACGAAAAAAGACATTACAATATGTTATTGACTTGAAAAATATAAAGAGAAAAATTTTAAATTTGCGATGATGTTCGCAAGGGAATGAATGTGATGAGAAACCGATAAGACAAAACTGACAAGTCAAGGGATTATATTGCCACCCATGTTTTAAATGGAATATTCCTTTTAGGAAAATTTCTCTAATAAGAACATGTGTATCTTTATTATACGTGTTGGCTCTAATTTTATGTTTGTCTTATTTAATCATTTACATTTTTACCCGTGTAAACATTTAACATTGTTGGGACATAAAGACCTCACATGTGAAATGTAATTTTTACAAGCACATATAACACACGATTTGTTGTGTTCGTGTTACATATATAATGCTCAGTACTTGCAAGGATCCAACCGAATGACGGAAAAGAGCAGGAGAAAAAAGGGCCGACCTCAATGGCCGCAAGCAAATTTATGAAAATTTTTAAAGGTCCTTATTCTTACACGTGCACGTGTGAAGTTTAATGAATTAGAATAATCAAAAAATTATTCAACTGCACAAAAATTGGTCATTACCAAGTCAAAATTATTATTGCTTTTTTTCCCCAGAGAAACTGCAATTTCATAAATGAGGTCGAAATTTTTAAAATCGTCAAAAATTTTTCAGTTTCATCATGTTTAAGACTTAATTCGTTTTCCATTAGTAGCTTTCGCGGAGTGGGCCAAGCACTGGCAGGGGCGAAGCGAGATGTTTACAAGTCTAATATTTAAAAAAAATATATAATTAAATAGTATGGTGCGAACTCATCCTTAATGGCGACTCCTATTTTTTACCATCAGAAAGACCTTCGATAATCAAATTCATCATCACTTTGTTTCTGTGATGACTGGATTATTTATTTCTACCAAGTCATAACTTAATAAATCCGCTGATGGTCATGTCCATGACAAAAGCTGTATAAAACGAGTAAAACTGTCCTAAAATCGACACTGGTCAAATACAGTGATTTATCCAAGGCTGATTTCTCGAAGACCATGATCAAGGATCATATTTCTGAACTGTTCATGTTCTTGCCAGTTTTGCTCATCCTGGTTTGTTAGTATTCAAGATGACTTGGACAGTTCAGTGAATGTGTACATCCTGCGTTATCATCATATACATCGGCATTCTGGTAGTTTACCATCTGACTCATACCTCTAATACTGTCCGTACGTTGGAATTCGTGATATATTTTTAACATAAAATTATTATTCCTGTTTAAAGTGTGTAAATTTACATACGGTAAATATGAATTCGAGTAAAAAAAAACACTAGTGCATCGCATATCAATCATTAGATTGTCCATAATAATTTGAAAAAAATATAAATTAATTGTGATTAAGCTTATTAAGGATAAGGTATATCAGAATCTTACTTTAAAATACGATTATTTGTACTAATTATTTTTATTTTTTGCCATTTCACCGACATATAGTTTGATTCAAATAGCTGAGAGACATTTTAAAATAGTTTTACTACTAAATTGACCTTTAAAAGATCCATGAAGTATGTGCACAAAAAATACCATAAATCATGAATGAGAAAAAAAAATTTACAAACGATCAGGCTTCGCTTAAATTCCTTTATAAAGTGACCAAAGTGTTGTATTGCAGGTAACATTCAATATATTTTAGTTATAACAGCTCTGGGAAAAAAAATATGTGCCTATATATTTCGAGAAGGTGAAATAAATTTATATCCTTCACTGTTAATAAATATTCTTTTACTCAACTTTAAAAGTAAAACAATGGCAAAATTAAATTTTTTCTCATGAAAAAAAAGTTTTTAATTCAGACTAGAAAATTGCATAATTACTAAGATAATATCAAATCTTAAAAACAGAAACAAACCAAAAAATTTCGGAAATTCAACCAAACACTGAGGTAATTTAAATATTAAGAGTAAATTCAAGTTTTAAAAACTTTGCATATGATATTATATCTTATATATATATTCTATATATTTCTTTATTATTAATGAAAAAATAAATGTTTCATTAAAAATATAATTTTCTGGCTGTAAATTTAAATAATAAATTATTAATTTTCAAATCAGGAAAAAACTTACTATTCGGCCCTCACTCTGAATGTTACAATTATCCATTCAGTCATATATGTTCTGTGAACATAGGTTCCGTACTAATAAATGTTAAATTTTTTATTATGCTGCTGTATTAATTGCATAGAAAGAAGAATACAAGTAAATAAAAAAATTCTTAAGGTGAGAGTAAAACAAATTTGCAAAACTTCTTTTGAATTGTATTACATTATAGAGAAATAAATAATATGTTACAGAGGAAATAGACAAATTCAAGTTATCAGTAATAAAGGAAGCAATGAAGGAATTTGTAATCATGAATTATTCTTATGCTAAACCTAAAATAATTAATAATTGAAGATAAAATTGTTAAGCTTTTGACGACTGAGGTTTGCTGAACTGAATTCTATCTCTGAAAAATATTCCCCGAAAGTATGTTAATAACTCAGATTATCGCATAATTTTTAACTTGTTCGGTCAAGAATAAACTTTACATAATGCGCATAGTAATAAGAATCTTTAGCAGTCATTATCTCCTCATTAGCTGTAAGGGAATCGTGATGTTCATCATGATTCAGTATTTAAAATTATTCAAAATTTAAAATGAATAAACAAATTATTCAGAAGCATTCTAAGTATAAATTATTGCGCACCTTTGACTCATCCTAAACCTTGAAGTTCAAAGCAAAGGTTTTTATGGCGACAATTCAGACATTTTGCCCTTTGCCTCGGGTTTTGCTCTTATTCAAAGGTCAATTATCTATAATAAAGAGTCATGTTTTTCTTCTTTTAGAGGCGAAATAATATTAATAAATGACATTCGGATGGACAATGGACTATGAAAATCTTACAAAAAGTAAAACTACTTCTATTAAAATGATTTCTATGAATAAAACCAAGTGACTATGTACTGAACCTATTGAAATAAGATAAATATCTTTCTTCAATTTCGTTTTAAAGTGACTGTACCTTATTGCACTTAATACTGAATAAGCTAGTAAATTAACAATACATAACAATTAACATTAAATTTTTCTAATAAATTCATCTTTTAATAACTACCTCATTATAAAATTTTCATTTCATTATAAAATGATATGAGTTTTATATATTACCCAAAGGCGACTACTTTGGGGAAAAGGAACCTGTTTAAATTTGATTGATTTCAATCGATATTTTGATTCTCTATTATAACTATGCAATGCCATTAATTACCATGATTTAAGTTCAAGATTTAATAACGTTCGAGACTATTCGAATTATTAGACTACAGCAGAAAATGATAATGAAATATTGCTTGTTTCTCTTTCTCCAGAACTAATAATTTCTACAATTCAAAAACTGTTTATGAGATCAAAAATTTGATTTTCTCATTTTTCATCATAAATTCATAACTGATTACTATATAAATTGTCTTACAATTTCAATAATTTCTCTTAACTGTCTGATGTACTTGCAGAACTAACATTTTATAAAAAATTTGTAATTCATTTCAGAAGTTTTAATTAATAAACTTTTCCCAAAATTATCTCCTCTTCAGTAGCATTCTTTATTCAATACAAGTAAAAAGTAGATTTGTATTAGGAGAAAATACTTGATAATATTTACTTTCTTTTAAAGGAATGAATGAATTATATCAAATGCAAATTTAAAAAGCTTTTAACCAACGTTTTAGAATATTCAAAGTAAAAAGTAAAAATATTGAAAATGTTGAATATAAATACACCTTTGTTAAATATTCCTCAGTATAGCATTGATCCAATGCGTAAATATAGAGTCTAACATCTAATTAAAGAAAACTATACTAGATGGAAAAAGATATTATTAGAAAGAGCCTTCGCAAACTACTCATTTAATCTAACTTCAGTCAGTTAAGTTAAAATTATTGATAACTGAAAAATAATTAAACTTTTTTCTAAAAATTAAAAATTCTTGTTTGAAATGATATTTTCGATAATTTATTTTTCATTATATTGCAAAATTATTCAAATTTATAATCCTGAGGCTTATACAAAAATCAATACTGACTTTTATTAAAAAAGAGTACAAATGTTCAAATACTAAACCTTCGTCATAGTCGCAGAAATTGGATGTAATAAGTAACTACATCAGAAAAATAGTGTAATGAAGGGCATAAAGTCGTAAATTCTATATAAGTTATTTAATGACCTATTATTTTAAATCAACAATATTTCTAAATTTAAAAAACAAATATTGTTTTATACGAATACAAGCTCCAAGGAATCTGTTATCTGTAGCATCTGAAAACAAATTAAAGAGAAACAATTCGGTAAAAATTGCGGTAAGTGATTTGAAATTATGCAATAATGAATATTTGATAAAGAATAATAGCAATGTCCTTTTGTGGCTGTATGTAACCAAAGATCGAATACGACGCTAATCTACCCATACCGGAATGGACATAAATAATGCTGGACTCTAAATCAAGAACACAGTGAATAACAAATTCCTTAATCCCGCCATTTGTAATGCGTTAACGCCGCGTTATTTATTAGCGTGACGCTATATGTAGTTATTCAACCATTAAATGCGAATAGATAAGAAGCATAAATATATTTCTAACATTTAAAATAATTGTTTATGAATACTCTAACGTAGCACACAATCTTAAACCAACGTACTGCGAGTTCCGAATTCGAATCCATCTTTCATTATATTAAGATAAATCAATTGTGAATGGCTGTACAAAAAAATGAAAATTCAATAAAATTTAAGAATTACAATGTTATACAAATTTTCTATTACCTGGGATCCATATGAAGTCTCTATGCCATTGTGATTATTTAGAGAATTTAAAAAAAATAAGAAATATCTCAGAATGGATATGAATATCATACATTATTAAACAGTCTCATTTGTCACCGCTAAAATTAACAATGGTATTGCTACAATAATATTTATCAATATTGAGAAAATTGCAATATGAAAGGAATATTCAATAGGATAAATGTTCCATGTTACTACAAATTACAAAATACAGCAACATTGCAAAAGAACAGTTTGTAAAGTGGTTCTTTCATTTTCCGTAAACCCTTTCACGCTATCTTGTCTAGTAATTAAAACGGTCGTAAGTTCGACGTTGTACCACTTGTTGACCATTTGTGAGGAGAAATTGCATAATAAAAATATTAAAGGCACTATCCACTGGAACAGCATTCGGTTTGCAAGGCAAGGTCGTGATCAGTCCAAAAAGTACTGGAAATGAAGTTTGATCGCTAACCATCTATTCAAGTGTTTTCTTTATCAAAAATGATCTTTTACTTTCAACATTACCTTACTGATTGAAAATCAGAAGCATTTGAAAATTGAAAGACGGAAATTGTTTCGCCTGGGAAAGTACATTTTGAACCTCAATTTAAATCACTGGACGTCAGCGTTGCGGGAAAAGAAAATTTGAGATGCAAAATAAAATATTTCTCTCTCTTTCTTTTTTACCTTTTTTCTCTCTTTCTCCTCTCCTCTCCACCCCCTTCCTTCATGTCGGCCAATTATGAACTGCTTCCCCGCCCTTAAATTTAGTCGCGCCAATCAAACTCGACAATTTCATTTTTCTCTCACACAATTTGAACACTTGCAAACTTAGGGGATTTTTCCTCCCCTTACTCTGCATTTCCTGAATTAATCCTGACCGCTGTCATCTGTTTCCCAGTCGGACTGAAACTTGTAATTTTTCCCCTTCTCCCCTCCTAATTCGCTTTTTCCCGCTGTTAATTTCATAGTGTTTCTGCTACAAAGACGGGAATTTGGAGAATTCCCGTTGATTTTCTCCAGGAACGCAAATCCAGTCACATTACTTGATTCAAATTAAGGTGTCGGACGTTTCTGATTTTATTCCCAGAGTTGATCATGCAGACTGTTCCCAATCTAAAATCATCAAATGAATTGTACAAATTTTTTTTCATTATGTATAACGTGATGAATGAGGATCGGTATGAGAAAGCAAGAAAATCATTCTTTTGAAAAGCAGGATGTCGAATCTTAATTTTTTTACAGAGGATCCGACATCAAATCAATTTTGTGAATTAATAATGAAGCTACACAAATTTATTTTCGTTAATAAAAACATTAGCATTATGTTATCTTCTGAGAGTGAGCCAGTTTTATTGCAATGTTCAACCGCTGATGCTTGAAAATTAATAAAATAAATATAATGCTAAAAAACAAACTAAAACAATGTGATTATCTCTTATTCTAATCACAGTTTTCACATCATCAATATAAGACAATCTTTATTAAATTATCTCTTAGTAATAATAAATTAAATTATCCTCAAAATGCTATAAATCACTATTCATATTAATTCTATAGGGTATCCACATAATTTTTTTTTCATTTCTTATCTATTTCAGTATTTATTGAAGGAACTCGTATATCTCTTGCAGTGGGCAAAACATCTTAAACGATCTTTTGTTTCAAACTATATATCTGAAAATATCGTTGCAAATTTCACTTTAAAGCATATATAATGAAAAATATTTTGACCTATAAAATTTTAAAACATTAAATCTGAATTTAATTATATTTTTTATGTTATATATATATTTTATATTATATATATATTTTATATTATATATATAATATAATTTACATATATATAATGAAATATTATTTTAATTAAAATTTCACCAAAAGGAGTCATCTCCTCTCGCTTTATTTAATACAATATGCTTAAACAACATAATTTATGAAATAAAGGTCAATGGGTAACGAATAATTTTAAACATTTAAATATCAAATAAATATTGTATTTATTTAAAAAAAATTACGGTCAAATTTATTGCTTATTACCGCTTGCGCATTAGATGGAAATGCATATTACTACGATTAAAAACTTACTAACTGTACAATAACAAACAAAGCATTTGTTAGCAGAGGTTTTCCGGGTTTCTCACTTCATCTCGTATTATCTAAGAGATGTACAAGACTTTCAAAATGAAGTTTCTAATATTAAGATACAGTTTCCGATGAAAACAAAATTATTACGCACATGCCATAAAATATTTAATTAACTCATGTAACAATAATTATTTGATTTTTCAAGATGATTAAAATAAAAAAAATTGACTACTTTAGACTTCATATTTTTAAAAAGAAGAGAGACGCATTATACGTGCATTTGAACAAGTCACCCAGAAATACTATTACGAATAATTCCCGGGCGCAATTGTCCTTAACATACAAATGATAAGGCAAAACTTTTGAGTCCTAGATATAACTGAAAATTAAATTATTTTAAAAAAAAGCAATTTAAGTTATAATGTTTTTCATAAATAATATGTGCACCATATCATGAAGAGGAAAATTAAAAGCATTAAGACCAACGAGTCAGAGAAAAATAGGATATTGCTAAACGTCGGTTTTCTAAACTGTGACTCGAAGTATTCCGAAACGCCTCCGTT